>JAUTBS010187488.1:0-19235 GCA_032361285.1 Aequorea victoria | reverse complement strand
ATTTAAGTTTCTTTTAAGAAAATAAATTAGCTAGGGGCTCATATACAAACAATCATGAAGTTTTCGTAGATGTAAACCATGTTCTAAAAGGCAGTTGAAATCAATCTTTTTATACTGCTTTCTAGTTAATTTTTGCAGTGAGTAGTACTTTTCTTTTTGTTGGTGTATTATATCTGTTGCTAGAGTATGATAATTGTGTTGGATTAATAGATTGAGGTGGGAGAACGCAAAAGATTTATAATTGTTATTGTTGAACTTTTCGTCCAACACATTTAAGTTTATCTTAATCTTGTTCCGGAACGATCATATTTGTAATATTTATTTTATTTTTAATTTTTCTAATATAAATTAATGGATGTTGGTGTATGAATGTTTGAATATTTTTTTTAATAACAAAATATTAAAAAAATGTCATTTTTAATTTTTTTAAATAATTGTTATTTGCAATGGAAATAAATGTCAGAAACAATTTTTTTTAAAAAAATATTAGAACAGTATTTGCGTTGGCCTATTGTCGTTACAAAAGGTTTATTAGCAGTCGCTGATAATATTTTTGTGACAGTAAATCTACCGGCAAATAAAGTCATTTTTTACCCTGTATTTGTGACAGTGTTTTACCGTCGCAACAAGATTAATTTACTGTTGTAAACCATTAGCGACGGTTACATATCGTCGCTAAATTTTTTTTGCAACACCAACAGTTTCAGTGATCAGCTCCAATCTAGTCTTTTTGGAGGGTTGTAGTTAGGTGGTGTTTGGAATTGTTGAAATTAGTCAATTATAGATTATAGTAGTTTGTAGTGGAAGTTGAGTAGACATTTTACAAAAACATATTATAGTTTCTAGCTATTGTCAATTGCTCTACTAACTTGTTTATGTTGATTCTTAGAGCAGAAAATAAGAGAAAAAATTAAATTATAAAAGAATTACAGATCATGGTTTGAACAAAAATACATAATAAAAGATATTATAAAAGCTGTAATTGATGGACAGATATTAAAAAATCAAATCAAAAAGTTGAGACCTGTGTATCACACTGTTTTCTTAAAACTGATTCGTCGCCTCACCATTAGTGTTTGAGGGTTATATTCGGCGTCTGTCTTGTAGGATACAACGGCTTCTGTTGTTATAGTAACACTAGACTGCAATTATTCTAGTGAACAGAACCGATGCAGTTACAATCTCAAAAAGAAAGAAGAAAAACATGACGAACTCGAGAACAAGAAGAATTCTGAGAGGTAAGGGATGCTGATTTTCGTTTTATGTTGTAAGAAGACCCAAAACATTTAATTTATACACAATATGAGACTGTTTAGTTGCAGCTAATTGAATTCAGCATTATTTGCTGAATTAATTTTGAATTGATTATCTCAATTCAATGAAAGCATAATCCCTCGAGGAAACAAAGAGTCTCAAGACTCTTCAGCTGTATTCTAAAAGCCTTTGAGTTCGGGCTACAATCCGACCCGATCCAAACTCAATTTAAAAAGATTAGACAAGAGCCCAGACCCGGACCACGAGCCCCCGAGCTTCGATCCCCGACCCCGGCTCGAGCAGGCAGTGGCGGTGCGCGCACGCGTGTGTTTGGGATTCAGGCCAAGCACAAACCCATACTTGGGTAGGTCCTCCCCCTTCTACAAAATTGGGCAATCCCAAAAGAACCCAACCCTTAGTCAAAAGTTGAGCTGTATATCCTCATTGAATGCTCTATCTCCCACCAATGTGAGACTGACATTAATAGATGATTTTTCATCTTTCATGCACACTTTGAGAGTTAATTTTTTATTCAATACTTAATGGATTTTGTTCGTTTTTTTGATTTATTTTCTTATCTTATGAGTATATAAATTCATTTAGATCCATTTCTTAAGATATTTAGATCTCACTTAATTTTTTAATTCAATATCATAAAAATTAACTTTTTAAAATTTATTTTTCCAACAATTTAAAGCTACAAGCTGAAAAGCATATTTGAGTAGCAATACCAACCCTCCTTTGTACTCTATTAGCATTAGACTAGTCCAATTGTCTAAATTGACATGATATAATCGTAAAATATGAAAATAATCTTAGGTAATAGTTTCTTTTACTCGATTAGGTCTTTTTATAATAAATGAATCGTATAAAATTTATTCTTCACTATAATCTCATTTCATTACTTGATGAGTATAAGTTAATCAGCCATTCGGGACCGACCAGGAGGTTGGTCAGCTTAAAGAATACTCGGTAATAAACTGACAGTTCGACCGACTAGGCCGAACCCGATAAGCTTTCAGATGAGTATGGAGTTGTGACCAGCCAAAACCGATCGACTAAACAGCAACACCGAGTATGCCAAGACAAGCACCAGTGGCCCAATTAAGGACCGATACCGACCAAGGAGTATGATATGCCGACCATACCGATCACACATGGGGGCCTGGTCAGCTGGACCATCAGGTATGATTGGTCGGGCTCGGGAAGCCATATGTGACCAACGATCAGTTCCTAAATCAACGCCGCATATGTAGCCGAGGTTCTCTCCCGCCAGTCGTTCTGGTAAGATGGATCATAGCGAATCTCGAGATTCTTGCTCGGGATAAGGCAAGCTTCCATACAAATCGTTATCGAGCTCCTAGAATCATAGGTGATCCCGGAATATCAGGAATTCTCCCCAGGGTTTCCATATTCATGTCATACTATAAATAGTGAGAAAAAACAAGAGAAAGGTACGCCACTTTATGCTATGCTTCTGGCATTTCTCTCTTCTTCTCTAGCCCAAAAGGTTGCCTTTTAACTTAAGCATCGGAGGATCCTAGGCCGGTACCACACCGGTGCCTAGATTCTGACTTTTTGAAGGTTACCTGGTGTGGAGAAGACGAATTAATCAGACTCCGTGGGTCAATATCGAGCCATTCGAATTCAGGTATCAACAGTTACAATTGTACACAGAGAGAACAAATCAAAATCAACAAAAAAAAAAATTTTGTTTTTCTTTCGTTCTGTAAAATTTGTTCTGTTAGGAATACGCTATTATTCAACAAGCACAAAAAGCTTCACAAAATCTAAAATGATACAACATTCAACAGCAAGATCAGGTATTGTTCTTGATGATTCCTTGTCCAAAAACGGAGATTTTGTAAATCTGATAGTGAGCCCTAGTGGTCAGAGTATTAAAGATGAGGGTTTCGGGAGAGCTTAAAGAAATATTGAAGAAGAATGTTGAAAAAGATTGTATCTATTTTCTCAAACCAACAAAAAAATATTGAAAAAGATTATTCAGAATTAGACATTAAAAAACCTAAAAAGAAAAAAAATAATACAAGAGCAATACGGAAGCAGAATTGGATTTCTTCTTAAAAAGGTACTTACTTTTTCAATTGAGATGTGATGATGCTTTGAATCAAAGAATTATCAATAATATTAAAGTATATTGTGTCCTGCTTCGACTGCGATTGGGGGTTGTACAACAAGCACAAGAAATTTTACAAAAGTTAAACGCAAATGAAAATTGGAACCCTATTGCAAAATCTAGAAGCAGAAGCAGAAACAGCTATCAAACAGAGAACCGACGGCGAGATAGAGAGAGAACAGAGGGTTGCGATTAAGGGCTTTCTCCAAAATCAAAATCCACCGGAGGCAAGAGAGAGGGCCCTGGGATTCGTGCTCATCAAACAGAGCAATACGACAGAGGTGCACATTCGTATATAGCAGATACCTCTTTGGATTTTTTATCATCGGTTATTTTCTCTGCGAATCGTGTAAATTCACGCGCGTCGGCGAAGCTGACCAGTGGAAGAAATTGCTAGACGGAGAAGAACAGAAGCTAGAGTTGGTCGATAAAGCGTAGAAGGATAATGAAAACTGAGACATATCTGACAGTGGCGAAGATCCAAACCAACCAGATGTTCGCGAAATCAAAGTCCCAAGATGAAATAGTCGCACATTCGCCGAGATCGCCATGATTGAACCAAAAAAACTCGGGAGGAAATAGAAAGAGCCTCTTCACCGGTGAGGACAGAGAGAGAACAAATCGAGAGAGAGAGAATATCGTAGGCTTCTAGAAAATACCTAAGAATATTATAGTAAAATACATGTACAAATATACGGCACTTCACGCCGTTGTCTGACAATGAGTCTAACTGTGATTTCGAAAAATAAAGAGGTACAAGTGTAATTACCCTCAAATGGAAGGAATTTAAGTGTAATTAACCCTTAAATTTATGTGTAAATAATTTTTTTGATAAATTATGTTCATTTTGCACAATTTTTTTAATTTTATCTTATGTAATTTTTTGATGCACAAATTCAACAAAAAAAAATTATTTAAAATTTTAATTTTAGTGAAATAAAATGAACAGTGAGATTTCAGTGTCCGTACAGTAAAATTTCAATGACGAAAATGAAAATTTGTTCATCTTGTAGTATTTTTTCTTAAAATTTAACTTTTAGTTAAACAAATATATATGCCTCTATTTACATATTATTTGATCATTAATGTTATTTTGGTCATTAATCATGAAAAAAATTATAATTCAACTAATAGTGAAATTTCATCGTGCGCCAAATTTTAATTACAATAAAATTTGTCATTTAAAAAAAAGACTTTGGTGTATATGTGAAATAAATGAATAATGAAATTTATCTAATTTAAGAAAATACTATTTTGATTATTATTTTTAAAAAAAAATTACAAATCCACTAACAGTGAAGTTTCACTGTTGGTGAAATTTTACTATAACAATGAAATATATTTGACTTTTAAAAAAAATGGTATATGAAATAAATACACAATGAAATTTATCTCTTAGTAAAATTTTGAAGCACACTGCAATTTTCACCTATAGTGAAATTTCACTGCACAGTGAAATTTTTTTAAAAATTTTGATATCAATCATGAATCTTGTTTTATAGGTCTCAACAAAAAAATTCCAAAACAGTTAAATTCATATATTAAAAGGCATTTCAATGTGATTTGCGACGATGACAATTTCGTCGCTTAATTATTCTTGATTGACAATAAGTAATGCTACCTTACTTTTGTGACTATTTTTGCAACGGTAACAAAATATCGACACTAATAGCATCAAAGACGACCAAAACTATGTGCGGCAGCGCAATATTCGTCTCAAAAAAGTTTATTCCCAACCATTTTTTGTTACGGCGCAGTATTCGTCTTAACAAGATTTATTCTCAATCATGAATCTTGTTTTATAGGTCTCAACAAAATGATTCCAAAATAATTAAATTCATATATTAAAAGGCATTTGAATGTGATTTGTGACGGTGACAATTCCGTCACTTAATTATTCTTGATTGACAATATATAATGCTACATTACTTTTGTGACTATTTTTGCAACGGTAACAAAATATCGACGCTAATAGCATCAAAGACGACCAAAACTGTGTACGGCGACGCAATATCCGTCTCAAAAAAGTTTATTCCCAACCATTTTTTGTGACGGCGCAATATTCGTCTCAACAACATTTATTCCCTAGTATTTTTTTCTTTTGAGACGAGTTTTTACCGTTGCAAAAAAAAATAATAGGGAATAAACCTTGGATGGTAAAAATCCGTCTCAAAGAATATTTTTTTGCGACAATACTTATTGACAAGTCAATTACTGTTGCAAAAAGGCATAATGCGATCAAATTTATTTGAGACGGTTCCATTATCGTCGATAAAAGATCTGCTGCGACTAATTTTTTTTGAGATGGGTCAATTACCATCGCTAAAAGATCTAATGTCACACCCGCTCCCCCGAGGGTAGGTATTCCTACTCGGAGTGGGGTGGCACAACCAACACAACCCACCAATTATACGTAATTCTTAATAATTTAAATTAATCTCTTACGAAATTGTAATCAACCAAACAATAATGATATCAACATAAGGGATACACCATCCCAAATATCTATACAACCGTACAGTACTCCACTATTATATAATTACAATCCAAAATAAATAAACATTCTTCTCAAAATAAAGTCTTCTTTGAACACAATCTTCGGCATATGTGGACTGGACTCTACCCCATGCTAGGATCTGCAACCAAAAGGTTACAGGAGAGTGACTTAGTATTAAAATGGAATAAAACATGATATAAGAGTATCAAAAGTATTAGATAAAACATTCTTTACTCACACCATAAAAATATGTTCTCACATCTCACAACTTCATATAAAAGATTCATTTTCAACATTGATACAAACTTCGCAACATGAAGTAATCCACAATAATTATCTTACAATACCCACACTCACACATACACAGGCTTTCCAATGGCCAAATAGTTGTCTAACCTCATGACCAAGAGTTCCAACGGTATCGTAATCTCATTATAGCGTTTCTATTTTTGAGTGACGTGTAGGAGGGCCACTTGTTATGTCACCAGTGGTAGGCGCAGCTTTACCCGCAACTCAGATAATTCACACTTGAGAAAAGGCCTTAGAAGGCCACACACATGTGGAAAAGCCACCACACACCCATTATGGGCAATGTCATTATGGCTAATATACCCATACACACTTTGGGCTCGGGATGATTACCCGTAATAACTTGGCATGCTTCAAGCAAAACATTTGATAAATAATATCATTGTAGTTTAATCACGCTTTTCACAATACATGCTTGCACAAGAGTTATAAATTGTTAATAATATTTCTCACAACACCCATCCTTAAAAGCAACATGAGATTACAGACGCAAATTGACAAAACATTGATAAAAATACACATCTCACATTTCATTTTAATTAAGACTAGTCACACTCACCTTTGTACCAAAAGCTTCAAGCTTGGCCTTCACTACCACGATGTGTCGGGCCTTCCTCCCCAAACACTCTTACAACACCTCGAAGAAGCTCGACGAAACACAACAATGGCAGAACAACAGCTCCCCTTTTTCTACTTCTTCTTCTCTAAATCTCTCATTCTCTCTTCTTCTGGAACTTCCTTACGATTTCTCACCTTTCTCTCCAACAGATTTTGGACACAATAACAGAAGAACTCCCAGCTCTCCTTCTCCACCTGCTTCGTCTTCTCGAAGCTTCTTCTTTCTCTTAGACGTTCGCTTTCTTTCTCTATCAACAGACCAACTGTCTTTTCCTCTACCTACCAGCCCCCAATCTCTTGACTTATGTCAGGAGATCAAATCTCACATCTTCACAATTACACACTTTCTCTCTCCTCTTATGGTATTTACACATTTTAAATTTCTTATTTCTCTCAAAATACTAAATTAGCCCCAAATAGTTAATTATATGTAAATTAAATTATGGGATATTACAAGTAAAGGTATGAACAGCTCTTTAAGACTTGGTAGGTCCCGGATGGACGTTGTATAGACTTTCAGTTCTTTGATCTTACAGAGATGCACTTTAGGGAATGGTTTACTGAGTTAGGATGGTATAATTTTGTTACCATCAAAGAACCAGTTTATTCAGAACTCTGTAGGATTGCTTATGGCCATATACATGTTACAGCGGGCAGTCAAAGACAATTTTTGAGTAATTGGGTAAAGGAAAAAGGCCTAGCCTTTGGGGACCAATTAATCAATAAAATCATTAAAGCCCCAAGTGGTACACACCTTCTGGACTGTACTAAACGAAGGCACAATTATCCTGATATTTCCATTGAGGAATTCATCACACTGATAACTGGTAGGGAAGACATCAACCCTGACAAAATCTTTGATGCAAACCTGCTGCTACCAGAGTATAGATTGCTCCACCATATGGTCAATCATATGATCTCACCACAATGAGGGAAATTTTGAGATGTTACATTCATTCAATTGATAGTGATGTGGTGTATTATCCATAAAGAACCCATCAATTTAGGTCACCTCATCATATCAGACATGTTGAAAGCTGCCCAAACTAAAAAGAACATTCTATCCCACGGCATGCTTATGGCCAAAATCTTTAGGTATTTCAAAGTCAACCTAAAGAATGTTCTATCCATACCCTTTCACCGCACCCATATGTACAACAAGTCCACCCTTAAAAGGATGAGACTGATGGAGGTTGACGAATAATGGGTCAAGCAAGGAGAGGCCGCCCAACATCCAAATCAATCCCAAGCTTCAAATCCGGACTAACCTTCCATTCTATCCCTCTTTCTCCCACAGCCCAACCTCAAGCCCAACCCTCCACTCAAGAGCCTAACCTCAATCCACCCCAAACCACTTCTTCCAGCTCTGCTCCCTCACATTCAGGTATTTCCCATTCAAATTTTAAGGAGATGAAATCTCAAATGAAACATCTTGTTGGGATCAACACGACCTCTCATCAAGAAATAAAGAAATTTAATGAGAGGATGAGTTTCTATGAGTTTCAAATTGAAAAATCTCAAGAGTAACAAGAATACATGCTCTTTGAATAGCTTCGCCTCAACAAAATTCTAAATGATCTGAATGAAAGAATTGATAACGCTTGCACAATAGACAATAATATCGGCCAGTACATGAAGAAGAGTATGAAAGACTTCCTCATTGCCAACAACCTCCTGATACATAGTTTTCGATATGAATATGATTGAGACACTACTGGAAAAATAAATGAAGTCTTTTGAAAAATTCAAGAGTTTATGAAATGGGTAGAAATTTATTTGGAAGCTCCTGCTAAGAAAGCTGAACGTAAGCAAAGAGAAAATTCCAATATGGAAGTTGCTCCAGCAAAGGGTATCCACATTGAAGAAATCTTCGCCCACTAATTCAAGGAAGCCACATCCAAAGGAAAGGAGAAGGTGACAGAAAAGGGGAAGGAGAAGATGAAGGGCAAAGAGAAGAACAAGTCTAAACCATCTGTCTTTGACCTTTTGAAAGAGCTGGAGAAAAAGGAAGACGTCATCTATCAGCGAAAGATCAAGGAAAAAGGAGAAACAGCCACCGAAAGGAAAGAAAAGTTGAAGAAACAGATGGACGACGAGTTTTATGATTTATGTTCTTCTTCCTCCCTGTCATGTTTTTATTTACTCTCTCAATATTGGGCTGCCCTAAATGAACAAACATTTATTCTTGGATGATTGTAATATTGATACATTTTTTTACACTCCTTTTGCATTTTTTTTATATATGACATTTGGTTAAATCTTTCTCTTTTCTATGTGATGTATGCATGTTCTCACTTTTTAAGATGACAAAGGGGGAGAAAAAGGAAAATAAGCTTGTTTGTGTGATTGTTGTTGGAGAAAATGTTGAAGAAAAATAGGCTTGAAAAATAGGTATGGTATCTTAAGGAAAAACATTTTGAGAAAAGCAAAATGTGATTGATTTAATGGTTGTTGTCTGATTATTGTTGTTGATTTGGTGATTGTTTGATTATGGTAGTTATTTGATTTGATTATGAATGAATATGTTTGAAATTATGTATGTTTTCATTCTTTAAAAAGGAAAGAACCATTTTAGGGGGAGCATTTTAAAATATGTATTCTATCTTATCGAAGAGTTTTTCTAAATTGTTTGTCGTCATCAAAAAGGGAAAGATTGTTACCCCCAAGGTTTAATAAATCTTTAATTGATTTTAATGATAATAAACAAGGCATTGATAAGTTAAGATAATTTTGTGTATCTATCATTGAACATCGTTTTGAAAATTTCTCAATACATGCTTTAAATCAAATTATATTAAATGGTCTGTATGATTATTTATATTCAATATGGTTAACACCCATGATTGGAGTTGACCTTGTACTTAATGAGTTTCGAAGTTGTTTCAGGTGAAAAATCACGTGTTAAAAAGGTTATAAGAAATAATAATTCAATTCCCAATCAGAGCACTATCTCAGGATCAAGAAAGAAATTTTTTAGAATTTCTGAAAGATTTGTGTCAAGCCAAACTCTTGCATGAGTCGACCCAAAGTGACAAGCTCTCAGGATCTCCTGAAGACTTACTTTCAAAGCGACTATGAGTCAACCCAAAATATTCTATGACTCGAACCAAGTTGAATGACTCTCTGGATCTATTCTCTGCATTGACCATGAGTCGATCCATCATCATGGTGAGTTGACCCAAGATTTGAATCCAAGGACCTTGAGCTGAAGTGCATTGGCTCACGCATCGACTCAAAGGCAAAGATATCATGTGAGTCGACCAACAGAAAGACATGAGTCGACCCAGAATGACTACCATTCAGTAAATTTGCAGATGCAACACGTGAGTCGACCCAAGGCAAATGTGAGTCATCCCAAGGCAGTCATGAGCTGAGGCGCAACAAATCTCAAGTCGACCCAAGTGTCAACTCAAAGGCAGAAACTTGTTTGAATCGACCAAAACTACACATGAGTCGACCCACGGACAAATGTCTAAAATAAAGCGGATACTTCATCATTGTGAGTCAACCCAAACATCACGACGAGTCGAACCACGGGCGAAGAATCCTATTTACTCTAAAATATCAAGGCATTGAGTCAACTCAGCCTCAACGTGGGTCGACCCATGGGCACGAAATCAGCAATTCTGTGCGAGAATCACGCCTGTTAATAGTTGTGTTTTAGATCATTAAATGGAAAGATATGATTTGCAACGGCTATATTGGAGCTCAAAATTATATAAGGAATTGACTATCAATCATTCCATATGAAGAAATTATAAGAAATCATTGATTAAATCGATCAAGGACTGTCATTTTCTGAATCTGTTATTCTGAGAAAAACTCTAGCCGTACTGTTCATCAGCTTTCTTCTGGTTTTTCTATTGTGAGATATACTATTATATTCACTCTTCTTATAGAGTTTTCTGATCATCATTTATATACAAAATCTCTTATCAAATCATTGTAAAGTGAGGGTGAATCACCATCGACTGTTCTTTGTGTGTAATAAAGCACACAAAGGAAAGATCACAAGTACTAGAAGTTTGGTGGTTTCAAAATGCAGCTTGGTGAATCTTTAAAAGATTGTAAAATATTTGAGCACACCCGTAAGTGCTTGAAGATAGTGAAAAATACTCAATAAGAGCTTGAGTAATGGACGTAGGCTTGAATAGCCGAACACTATAAAATTGACGGTATCATATCTCATTATCTCTTCCTCTCTATACTGTTTGCTTGTGCTTATATATATATATTGCTTGCTTACTTTATATTGTTTAAATAATTTTTTTTAACAATAAGAATATTTTTTAAAAGTCCCTGTTCATCCCCCTTTAGGGTCATTCTTTGTATAACATGCACCACAAAGAATCCTTCAGGTGTTATACATCAGCTGACTATGGAACAAACCTAAGAAGTCGAGGAGTTCTCTTCCTATCCTAGGAATGGGAAGCCTCAGACCAGCTATGAAAGCATGCTCATATAAGCATAGCTCTCCATCTGAAGAAGAGCAGGCGTGCTCATTGCGCAGAGGGAGTCTGAACCTAACAGACTCAGGGACCAAGAAGGCGGAGTGGAAATGTGCCAAATCGACAAGGCGCGCCTGCTTAAAAATTTGGGCCTTCTTGGTCCCTAAGTCTGCTCGAGGTCTGCTTGAGCTCTCTCCTAACAGCCAAACTCATTCCATTTTCTCATCCTTCTATGTCTGCTCGAGGTCTCTCCCCTGACTACCCTCGTCAAAAATTTGGGCTATAGATCTCGAGGTCTCACCACCACCACCAAGAGAGAGACCTCGAGAAGACATAGAAGAAGGGTTGTGAATGGAAACAGTCTCCTCAGAGTCCGAGTGATTGGGATCGAATGAGAAAACTTCTTGAGAAAATTCCATGGTACCACTCTTCCAAATAGGGAGACGAACCCTAACAGCAGTAGAAGCTTTACTTAAGACTAACTTAAAAGTAGGGCAGTCGGGCACAAAGGCGTCGGTCATGGAAGGAAGTCCAAAATTATAAGAAAAATACAGAATCCTATTAAGGAAGAAAGAATGGGAAGGAGCAGAGAAAATGGGATAAGGAAGAACCTTTAGGTCAAAGCTCGAAGAAGACATATTAGTTCTTCGAGAGGAAAGACACTAAGATATGGGAAATAAAATAGGAAGAGAAAGAGAGAACTTACTAGTAAATGATGGAAGAACTACGCTGATTGGGAGAGGTGGACGATAACGAAGCCTTTTCCAGAGAAGATGGAGGACGTTGCTAAGGAAATCATGGAGGAAATGGGGAAGAAATTTTTTCTAAGGAATCAAGGGGGGCAAAAGTAATGAAGCTTTCCCCCTACGTGTATTTAACGGTTTGAGATAAATGGCCAAATCAAAATAAACACTTGGATCTGATGGTTCCAAGCCCAAGCAATCTCGACCGTAAGACGTGCGCCGTTCAAACGGCTAAGATTGACCAACGTGTCAGTCGGAGGCCAAATGACTGTTGTTTTTGACATTTGAAAAGACTGGCATTGAATATGAAGTGATGTTTAAGACACCAAGAAACCATCACCTCGGGAAGAGAGAAATATATCTCGTTCTACGTGTAATCGTCACCTCGGAGAATGGAAAAGACGTCATACTTTGCGTGTAACCGTCACTTTAGAAAAGATAGTTCATATTCCCATCGCCGATTGCATTCAGCTCCGAAATAGGGAACATCTGATAAGTATAAACTGAATAGTCGGTTATGAACGACCAAGATCATGATTGTTTAATGCTACAACTGATCGACCGAGATCATGATTGACTAATACCATTATCGACCGAAGTTATAGCTGATTAAAACTATATTTATATTTGACCAGGGCACGACATTTGTCTATAGAGCACTCGAGATATACTCGGAAGATGTGCTCGGTCAGTCCACACATGATTAGGTCAGTCAGCCAACATGACTGGGTCAAAAGCATAACAGTAACTCCGTAACTGTCACGCCCCGCCCCGAGGCACCGGACACGGGATGCGAGGGAACGAGAATAAACCATCTTACCTTTGATCTTCAACCCGAATTTCGTTAACATATAAGAAATTCTTTATACTTTTTCTTCTTTACATAGCACAACTTACAGCGCACAAAGGCTCATCGGCCACTAACAAATACATCGGTTACAACTCAAAATAAACTATCCGGTAGAGTATATCTCTATGGACCCAAACCCAAACCTATTCTTACAGTGGACCTGACCGCGCACATCATTAATCTATACATGTTACAAAGATCTGTGTGGGGGTGAGTTATAATCCACATACCAATCACTAGCAACGTTATTATAAATTGCACAATGGAATAAAACAGTTCATCACTTTAAAACATGATAACTTTTCGCAAAACATAACTTTTATCACAAAAAGGTTCCAAGTTTCATTTTTCCACAAATAACCTCATAAGAGGGTTTTACAAAACTTAATCCATTTCAGTATTCCGTTACTCTTCATCTTCATTCCGTCATTTCTCTTAGTAGAGAAAAATATATATAATAAAGTTTTCCAAAAATCGCTATCTCTTTGAAAAGAGTTGTTCATCATTTTACCGTTCATTATCTTTTAAAAAAGAATTCTTCATCTTATCATCATTCACCTCCCAGTGGAGGAATTTCATATCCATAACATCATCACTTCTCAGTGGAGGATTTCCAATAATCACCTCTCAATAGAGAATTTTTAATATCACTTCTGTTTATTCACTTAGTAGTGATAATTTATCTTTTTACTCATCATATCTACTTAGTAGTGGTAACATACTTATACATTTATTAATCATCTTTTCTCATGGAGTCTTGGGTTGTATTCACCTTCCAATCTGGAGTTGTTGCAGTACTGTGCCCACGAATATCCCGCCTACTCAGTGGATAGGGATAAGGAGTATTTGCGAGTTCCACTTAATAATGCTCAGTGATAGAGTTAACACATCACCCGTGCCTTATCCACGATATACATATATATAACATGACATATACTCACGAAACCTTTACGCGTTATACCCATCACATGGCCCACACCATGTAAATATCAAGACTATCATCATACACATAATGTATCCATTAATCATTTTATCCAGACTTTTATTTAAGTTATCCAACATAGTGTTCATAAGTCTTTTCGTAAATTTTTTTATAACTTTCATAAGTTAATTTTCATTTTCGTATCAGTTATTTCGTCTTTCGCAATTACTCAATGCGTCTTATAAATAATTCACATTATCATAGTTCTCATATTGTATTATATACTCAATGATCATTTTATAAAATATAGGTCATTTTATAAGAATTTTTATAACATAGTGTATCAATTAGCTTACTTTTTTTCATTTGTCCAATACGATCATATTTTTCATGTTCTAGTCTATATTCAAGATTCTTTCATAAAATATTGAGTTCAAGTTTCAAAATAGGTTCATGGATTATTTGGTAAAAATATAAGTTCACAAATATCCTTTCTTTTGCAAGTAATATCACTGTTTACTTTCATAAAATATCCAACTTCCATTATGTTCCAAAACATATGCTCATAAATCATTTCATAAAACACGAGTTCGCAATCATAGCTTTTTTTCATAAGTAAAATCATCACTCATTTTCTCAAATCATATATCATGAAAGTATAAGGAATTTAACCATTCAAACTTTTATAATACCAAGCTAGTGATAAAGAAAACCCACATCGAATGAGCTCTACTCAAACGACGTCCTCCGGTTCACTC
The DNA here is from genome assembly GCA_032361285.1 of Aequorea victoria. Taxonomy (NCBI): domain Eukaryota; kingdom Metazoa; phylum Cnidaria; class Hydrozoa; order Leptothecata; family Aequoreidae; genus Aequorea; species Aequorea victoria. The sequence goes on along the minus strand of JAUTBS010187488.1, from coordinate 4,699 downwards.
CGGATCTCCAGTTTCCACACAACCTAGAACATAAATGTGTTCGATACTTAACTTCGATACTCAAAGTAACTCATGCATACTTTTGGAAATGTGCATGTGAGGTCATCATCTTCTCAAATACCTCTTATTTAACCACTCTTGGTACCCTCATGATCCCCAAGATCCCTAACATAGGTTTAGGTACTTAGGTTTGCTTAGAACCTTCTTAAATCATATTTTTAGCATTTTCAGATTATGTCCCACCCATTTAAAAGTCATTTTAAAATACTAATACTTCTCCAACAATTATGGAGAATCTACAACGGCTGTAATAGGGTGTTATATATATTTTTCATGTAGAACCCGAGAGCCATATCACAATCGAAAAGCCCTTAAAAGTTCATGAGGAAGAATCTATCTAAAAATATCACTATCTGGGAGAATCAAATTTTCTCACAATCCTTCCGGTGAAAGTGAGGTGTATCATTTTTTGGTGATACGAGACCCTTATACCTTTCTTTTTATATATGGAACATCTCTAGGAGATTTGTCTGGAATTAATTAAAATTCCTCAAAATTGTCTGTTATTTTGAAATCTTGGCGCAGAATGTTCAAAAATGACATATGGGTTCTAAAATACATTTTTGGGTCCAACAAAAAATTACACATATTCATTACATGCTAAAATATCTCTGTCAAAAACAAGTTTCCATTTAGGCTCTTTTTGGGGTCCACAAAAATTCTAAGAATATGGTCACTGTTTTGTCATTTTTTCACAAAGTCTCTTACTTTCATCATCTTTCTACCCTCTTACTTATGCATGCATTATCTATAGCCATTTTAAGATTACCTATATATCATGTTGACCATTTTTACTAATTTCTCCATAGGTCTTATATCCTAACTTGTCCAAGTTCATGGTTCAAGAAAGTCTTCTTTTTTCTTGAACTACGGTCTATGCATGGATTCCATTCCGTGACCTATCTTCTTTTTTATTTGAGAAGGGATGAGATGTGTGAGGTAATTTTTTTAAAACCTTGGGAGAGAATTTTAAGAACTCTTTCTTGATGATTCTTGGGTGTGGTTGGAAGATCGAAGTTGTTCTTCTTTTCTTTCCTTCTTTCTCTTTTTCTTTTTTCTTCTCTCTCTATTCTACCCACTAATCTCGGCATATTTTTAGAGAGATGTTGGAAGTTTGCAAATGAATCTTTTTATTGAGAGAAAACCCCTTTTTATAGGCAAAGATTCCTAGGTAAAAAGACGTGTTTACCCCTCACACTACTAGAAAATGATTCTTTTGTGACGGTATGTGACTGTCGCTAATAGTCACAATGCCGTCGCAAATCGTATTTGCCTCGGCTTTGTGAGATTTTAGCGACAGCAAGTAGACGTCGCTATACGTCGCTAATTTTTAACGACGGCATAGCGTACCTTTCGCGACGGTGTATGTGCCGTCGCAAATACTACAAAAATGACTTTTTATTTGCGACGGGAGATTTGCAGTCGCAAAAATATTATTTGCGACTGTTCATAAACCTTTTGTGACGGAAATAGGCCGACGCAAATACTGTTTGAAAATTTTCAAAAAAAAGTTATTTGCGACGTTTATTTCCGTCGCAAATAACAATTATTTAAAAAGATTACAAATGACATTTTTTTAATATTTTGTTATAAAAAAAATATTCAAACATTCATATATCAACATCCATTAATTCATATTTAAAAATTTAAAAATAAAACATACAAATAAAATAAATATTACAAATATGATCTTTCCGAGACAAGATGTCATTACATACAAATAAAATAAATATTACAAATATTACAATGTTGACTTTCTCCTACGAACAGATTGAAATTCAACAATAGCAATACTTTTGTCATTTATTAGGATGTCATTACTTACACGGTCGAACAAGAACTCAATGTACCTATTAAAACAAACCATCAAGCAGATTAATCATAAAATTAAGTTCTAACTTGGCAAAAAAGTAATAGGAAATATAAAGAAATAATAGTGTAAATAGTTGGTCCAAATTCTCCGATAAAACTAAATCATAGTTCACGACTAGTTGGAGCAAGACAATTATTAGACTCCAAAATAACTCCCTGCAATGTTCGAATCTCATTTAACTAAAATATGATTCACAATTGGATGAGCAAATCTAATGAAAAAATAATGCAAGTAAATTTTTAAAATTACCAGCAAAACAGCAGTTAAACAAACTTTAACAACAGTACATGATAAAAAATTTATATTCCAGCAAATTTATAATAGGTTTTCCAAAAAAAAAAGTTTAAATTCAAACATGTCAAGTTTATATTCGAGGCACAGTAAGTTTATATTCTATAAATTTAATACTCTAGACGTTCAATATTACCTTGAAAGTAGATCACCAAATCTACAGTTAAAAATGACCATTCCACCGAATTGATAAACCACAAACCTGGAAAACACATGCAACACACAAACAAAATGGTAAACCTTTTTTAGTTTTCCTTGTCCAGAATCTAAGAAGTCATACGACTCCCCATCTTGTACATTTTCAGTTTTGTCATACTGGACTTCATTTTTAGTTTCATTTAAGCATTTCATCATATAGTTAAAATACAAAGGGTGAATTAAAATTATTTATGGATACCATGAACCATGAAAAGAAAACTGCTGCTTGTGAGGCAATGAACTAATAATTCGTTTCAATTCAATAAAATTGCAGATTTCATAAATACCAATTAAACAACAATTTCATGAGGCACATATGACTAGAATAGCAAATTATCATTCATCGGAATTTAGACAGTCAACTTGCACCCCAAAAAAATTAAAATTTTATAACATTATACCTAATTGGCTAGTAACAATAAAATTTATTAAGAAGCTAATTGGCTCAAATGTTCACCTGTTAATGTAGAAAACACATTGAGGTCGAGGAGTGCCGCGATAGTGGAGGAATGTCGACAAGAAGCCGGCGGCTTGCGTCGCTCTAGTATACGGTGGAGTGATGGCATGGCGACGCAAAAGGCCTAATGTCATTATCTGCAGCCTCCCAAAATTTTTCGTCATTTAGAAAATCAAGTGGTATTCTCTGGCACAAGGGGGAAAGACTCTTGAAATAGAGAAATTGGGTAATTCATTAAAATTAGCTCCCAGTGATATTATGAATTCATGTCTAACAATTTTCTACACCCATGAAGCTTCACACAAACCAATAAAAGAAATCATATTAATGACCTAGAGAAAAGGCATGCGCAAATGTTGAACCATAGATCCATAGTGAAAATATTTTAACAGGTTCATGAATTCCTCAAATCGATAAATAGATATCATATATATAGTGTGTATTATATATGTATGTATTCATCAATATATATATAATATTAAAAAATCAGCAAAAGAGAAAGAAAAAAAAATAGAAAATTATTGTTGTGATAGTTATATGTGTAAATAAAATTTATATATGTACTTGTAATTTATAGTATGCATATAGAATATGTGCATAGCATTAAAGAAAAAAATGATAACAAAAAAGAGGCTTAGGCAGAAAACTGCTACAACGAAGGTTTATATATATGTGTGTATATATATATATATATATATATATATATATATATGTAGCAGTTTGATTAGGCGCTCATAAACACCGAAATTCTCATTTCTCAAAACAGCAAATTACAATACAAATACTTTTAAGAAAAATGGCTATCAAACCATCTAAGCAGCACATTGTTTAGATCGTTACCATGAAACTAAAATGTAATTGTTAAGATCGTACCTGGCTGTGGGAGAAAATATATACCTGGGGTGATTATCGATTGACGATCGATAAAGTTGTAGTGATTGTGGCCGTCGTTGTAGCGGTGGAAGAGTGAGGCGACAGTGGCCTCAGCTTCCAACGGAAGAGGGGGATGATGACCAATACTGATTGTAGAGGGAGATGGAGAGAGAGAGGAGACAGCGATTGAGAGAAAAGGAGGCCGATTAGGGCAAAAAATGAGGTCGATTAGGGCTACCCAAATGGGTCTGGACTCGAGGTACTGAGGTAGTAAGGGCAAATATCTCGCTAACACGATACTACGTCGTATTAATTAAAATATTTTGGTAGTAGTTAAAAACGACGTCGTTTAACTAAACTTATTTGCATTAGAGCCGATGTCGTCACAAATGCATAATTTTTGCGACTAATATTGTTTGCGTCGGTTATTTTACCATCGTAAATAGTAATTTTTTGCGTCTAAGTATTTGCGACTGTCAAAGTGCCGTTATAAATAGTGACTTTTCGCGTCTCAGCATTTACGATCGTCAAAGTGTCGTCGGAAATAATAACTTTTTGCGTCTAAGCATTTGCGACCATCAAAGTGTCGTCATAAATAGTGACTTTTTACTTCAGCACAATATGCCGTCGCAAATAGAGACTTTTTGTGTCGACATTAGCACCGTCGCAAAAAAATTCGAGGAAAAAACTACTTTTTCTAGTAGTGTCATCTTAATCATTTTAGTAACCACCTAAGATATGCATAGAGTCTTATTAGCTCTTGCTTGAGGGGATGAAAGACTTGTGTAAGTGATAAATTCATTCTCATAATTAATCCCATGTGCAATCCATTTCCTTTGTCTTTTCTTTTTTCTTTTTTTTTAAACATCAAGAAATTGTCACATTACTCCTCTCTCTTTCTCTTGAAAATCTAAAAATTATTTTATATTTTTATTTATTTTTTTAAT
>JAUTBS010187377.1:0-11875 GCA_032361285.1 Aequorea victoria | reverse complement strand
TGCTTGTGAGGTATAACATGTGAATGTGATGTTTAAATGCTTTAATAAATGTATTTCAAGGTATGATGTTGGAAAAGCATGGAAACTCTTTTTACATGTGTGGGTGATGTTGCCTTTATCTTAAAATACTTTATGACATGTGAAATTTTCATATCTTATTTTATTTTATGCTAAACCAACTCTCTTGTAACCTTGTGGTTGCAGATTTCAGTTCGGCGTAGACCGGGATCCACTAGTGTCAAGGAAGGAAAACTTTCATGTAATAAATTTTAGTTGGTTTTCGAAACATTGCAAACAAGTGTAGCTTACCTTTGTTTTGATGGGGATTGAGTATCCCATTGTTAACTTACCTGTTTTTAGTATGTAACTTTTGGGATGGAGTACCCCTTAGTGGATTGTAAGCATGACGTATGGTTGTTGATTTCTTTAGATTCGGGCAATGCGGAATGCATCCCTCACTATATTATGCTTGTTTCTGTTTAGGTGAGTTGTACCACCCCTCATACGAGGGATTATTTACCCTATTGGGAGAGGGGTGTTACAACTGTTATATATTAATATATGTGTTTATATCGAATCTATTCCTCTGGTTTCTCTAAAATCATTTAACCTTGTATTTTCTTATTTAATCATATGCTTGGTAGATTAATCTTTAAACAAAACTATATTCTAACTATACGATTATATATATATATATATATATATATATAACTACGTATATATCTACTGTGTGTAATTAAATAGAAACATAGGGTGTGAGGTTGTCTAACCTGTGATCACCTCAAAGAGGATGATGACAAAGAAGACGATGATGGCGGTGCTCGGCGATGATGGTGGCAGAGCGAATCAGTGGCGCTGGACTGTGATGGTGGTGCACGGTGGGTTGTGCGAAGGAGAGAGAGAAGAGACTCGCAGAGGAAAGATGAGAGAGCAGAGAAGAATGTGATTTCCTAAGGGGATGGAAAATCCCATTTAAAAATGGGATGAAGCCACAAAATCAGGAATTAGCTCCTGATTTCCCTCCATGGTCCTTTATCATTCCAATTGAACGCCATCCATTTAGGAATCCACAGATATCTTTTTGTATTCAAATTGTTTTTTTTCCTCTTTATTTAACTATTAACATAAATGGATTTATTCTATTATTATTTAAGAATGTTTTTAATTAATCAGTTTATGTTAGTTTAATTAATTGTATTTTCAATTAGTTAATTTATTTTGGTTTAATAAATTTAATTATTGTACTACTAATTAGTTTTAAAAATTTTAAAATTTTATCGGATTTTACATTCTTTCCCCTTAAAAGAATTTCGTTCTCGAAATTAAAATCTAACCTTGTGGATTAATATTCGCGAATCTCAGAGTGCCTCATAATACACCACGCTTTCGCTGCGCACTCTCATCACTAGATAATTTCTTATCTCCCTTATGGAGAATATTACTTCTCTTTAAAATTTATGTTTTCTCTCATAATAAGGCATATTTGTTTAAGATCATCATCTTTTCATGTGCCACTAACTAAAACAATTAAGAATTTCATGGTTCAACTTGAACTAATTTCCACAAAACACCACTAAGCTACTAGCATCCGTTCTATCAGGGTAATATATAGTATGTTATCTATTCGCAAATGTTTTCTATGTCCAAAACTTACGAGTATTTCTCAAGTCTAACGACTCTCTATGGCTTATAGAGTTATTTTTCCCAATCCGATAACTTACTAAGACTTTCAATTAGAACCAACGTCGGCGCCAACGCATTTCTAATAGGATTTCAAAACCAGTTAAACAGAGATCCGAAGACAAGGGTACGACACCCAAAAGTTCTGCACATTTTTAATCCAACTTAACTACTCACCATTTATATTCATGATAGTGTAGATACATACCTAGAATTCACATAATGTTACGAGCCATATCACTGAGAATCAAATGTTACACAAGATCATATACATAAGATAATGTTTCATCTACTGAAATCAAGAATTCATAACTAAAAGAACTCTAGGGATCCAGACCTTTACTAATGACATGATGCACATGATGTTACTATAACTTATGATCTGATACCAAACTTGGTATCATGATCGACCCAAAGGTCATGAATCTAAGTTCTGATACCATTCTTGTCACACCCCAAATTGGGAGAGGTGACTGGTCATGGATCACGGGCATTGACCCAGTGAACCAAGTAAGCCTAAACATGCAATTAGCTAACTATATGCTAATTATTATTTAATTCACATGAATTTAAGCAATTAAAATCTAATATCAACAAAAGTGGGTCCAACCGCCCATAATATCTCATCAATGTTGTCTCAACAACTACATAATCAATTGTTTAATTTTCAATGCAGAAGCAATATTAAATGAATACATGTCCTATAGGTCTTTATACTGAATCCCTTGAAGCAGTCGAGTCCATCTACAAGCTCACTCCTCACTGATTACCTGAAATATTATGGTGCAACGTCAGTCAAAACTGGTGAATGGAACATGAATAATACAATACAGTTCTAAAACAGGAGATTCAAATAGTTTGTACATTAACATAATCATAGCATAACATATACAGTATAAACAAAAGAGGTTCAAATGCATGGAGTGCAAATATTATTACGTCGATGTTATATGTGTTTCGCTTCCAAGATCCATCCTCCATGAAGTTCATGAGCACCCTCTCCTCCTAAGGGAGCATTGTATAGCTGAAGGTTGCGCTGCCTGTTATGAACAATCTGATGAAATGTTCTCATATAGATGTGTCACATGTAGCTTTACTTTACACTACAAGTGCGCTCTGTTGCTGCGTAATATTAGACACTGGTACGACGAACATCCCTTCACCCTCAACTATGCACCTATTAAGGACGGTCCCGATGACTATATTTGTGAATTTTCCGAGGGAGACGTAAACCCAAAGTGGTGGTTCTATCACTGTATCGATTGTGATAAATCTGCTTGTGCAAGATGCATATATAACGCGGAAAAGGAATATACGACGATCAAGTGGGGCAAGACTTACAATTTTGAGGGTTATCATGAGAGGGTGTGGATTAGGGCTGTGCAAAAAATTCGAGACCAGACTCGAAGACGTGTAAGTTCGGTTTCGGTTTGCAAAATAAAAAAATCATATATATCATATGGTTCGGTTTGCGATTTTGATGGCACGGTTGAGGTTTGGAACCAAACAGCACCGTGAGCTTTCATTGCTCGGCCATCGAGGGCACACTCTACCCAGACCTCTGCTTCTCCACAATCTTTTTCCCTTAATTCCATTGTTTTGATATTATCTGTTAGACATAAAGCATGGAATACTAATATCAATTATTTTACTTTATATCCGCATAATGAATTTTACATTTGTACCTATTATTCACCATGTGGATCTCTATAATCTTGACTACTTATAAGGTGGACTAGTAGTATTGTGCATAACCAAAACTATTTGAATTAGTTTGCTTTTAAACACACTGTTGCTACATTCTCAAATGAATTATTGCTGAGATTTGAAATAGCCATTAATTTAGGGCATTGAGTGTCAGGACAAGGCAACAAGTTGCTTGTCGAATAGAACTGGAAGGGATAAAATGAAACGTAAGGGGATCGATATAATATATTTTATATACATAGAAGGATTTCAACTAAAATCCCACAGATTTTACCCTTATTGGTTGGGATTTGATCACACAATCTTCAAGTTTTAGGTGCCATTGGAATTGAGGAGAAATTGGAAAAGTGAATAGATAGAAATAATCCAGCAGAAATTGAAAGAGTGCATAGATAATGGTGTAACTGGATGTGTAATAGAAATTTAACCAGTTCATTGTGTTTCAGATAAGATTTCAAGTGATTACTTTTCATTTTTTTACCCCTGGTCATGTTCATCATTAGGAGTGATTGTGTTTTGGTATTTCTCCACATTGTCCTCCCTGGCAATTTTCATACATTATATATGCCAAAATTGGATGATCTAAACTTTTATTGGACTTGCAAACACCATAATAGATATTTTTATTCATTTTTTTAATGCAAGATATGTGTCCTTTTGGATGAGGGCATATGATTTTTTTTTGGTCAAATGGGATTTGTTGAATTTGTTGGACGAAGTTTCAGACATTCATCGACAAAATTTAATCCTTCTACAGTTTTGTGCATTTATCCACATCACTTTTCAGAGAATAAGAAATCAATTTCCTGCAATGATATTACTGCTTGTTAATCTTTGAGAGGTATTATAGAGCTGTATGCATGCTTGGCACTCCCATCATGATTGGCTTAAGGTGTGCTACTGCTTCTTATAACAGGACAGAGTGGTATAGCAATCTTTCTCTCTCTATAATTTATATCTGTTCCATATTGGTTTTAACTCTAGTATATTGCAATACTATCTCATATCATATAGATATATCATAATCCATAGTTCACTTGCTAGACTCTGGATTTTTTCTAATTTACTGAGAAGGTTAAATCATTGTAATGGAGTTTATAGAACTGATTTTTTTTTTTTTTTGACGATGTAGAAAGTTTCTTTCTCAATGAAACGAGTTATTGTTACTGTGATAGGCAAGAGAGAAAACAACAATAAAAAAGAGTGTGATTCTTGTCTCCTCATCTTGTTTGATTGAGGATGCAGTCTTTGAAACTTGAGACATTTTAATTGTTTGATTGGGGATGTAGTCTTTGAAACTTGAGACATTTTAATTGAGTTGTTTCCTTATTTTGTCATACAGGGTGTGATTGTGGTAAGACATATGCACATCCAAAAGAGGTACTTCTTTGATGCAATTATTTCTCTAATTTACTTCTTCATTTGGCTATCTGCTAATGCTTAGTGGCTTAAAAATCTTAAAAGTGTTGAATTATCTGACTATTGACTTTAATAATTATTGAATGTTTCTATAACTGAAATCTGCTATTGATATCAGAAGTGAAAGCTAAATTCATTCCAATTTTTCTATAGCAAGATATGTTGTAATGTTGATGACGAGTTCGAAAGAGGGTAGCTCTTCCAGAGGAGATGAGGAGTCTTCTAGGTCTCATGCGAATAAAGTAATATATGGAGTTATTCTTTAACTAAGAGTCATTTTTTCATTTTTTTAAACTTGTTATTAAATGTGTTATTTTCAATTATTGATATCTAAAAGGCAACAATCATTTATTATTCACTTCAATTCTTGATTCACGTGCTAAGTTGTTTTTTTTTTTTTTTTATGTTATATCAGGTATTGCACATGGTTCTGGGAAAGAAGAAAGTTAGTTATGCAGCTCGATCGCCTTTTAGGCACATCATAGATATCTCGGTAAAAGAGAAGTACCTCATAGAGAGGGATCTAGATTCTATTAACCGAGGTTGTTCTGACCTCTCTAGTTGTACCAACCCAACCTCCCGTAACACGAAGTGTTTTTGCAAAAAGCACGCATAAGACGGTGGCCCAACCGATCCAACTCCCCACGGTATCTACCCTCACATCCTGTCAGCAGCAGCGCATGTGAGAACTATATGAATAGGCTTTATCTCTGATAATTTCTTTGATGCAAGATGGGTTGGAAGAGGTTGATTGCATGTGTGTGAAGTTAGGATGGATGGCCTCAGGCCTATAAGTTGTGTGATTGCTGAGTTCCAGGATAAGCCTCTATATGTATTGAATTATTTTTGTTATTTACAGGTTATATTAGAGATAGTTGTACCGTCAAGATGCGTGAAAAATAATGAAAATTTTGCTTTTTTTTTTGAAAAACTATTTTTCAAACAAAGTTTTATAACCACGACCAGAAAAGACTTTTTATTCTTATGTTTGTCAACAAAAGTGTCCCAAAAAATTCAATTTTTATCACTTGTTACCGAAGCACTATATTTACCGACATGAATTTAAGTCTTTTGGCAATGAAATATTGTGTCGATAGAACCTTACCATTTGTCGACGCATGTAGTTTTGTGTTCCCAACACACCTCCGCAATTAGGTTTTTGCCGACCGTAGATATCCCATTTTGTCATACTTTAATACTTAAATTCGTCAGTATAATTCGAGCTCGATGATAAAAACCAAAAGCATGACACGCCGAATATCAAGTTATGAGAGTCGAATTTTTCGACATCTAGAGAATCGAGACCATCCCGCTTTTCAGAAAACCTTTTTTCAAAACAAAAATTCCTAACCCCATTTTTTCAAAAAAAAAAAAATTCAAAAAGCCCCATTCCAAAATATTTTCAAAAAATTCCTAAACTGTTTTAATTCCAAAACATTTTCAAAAAAAATTACTAACCAATTTTTAATCACGAAATCCCACAAACGCACCCTTAAGCCCAAATTTTTTTGTGAAATATTTTAAATTGAAAGAAGTTTTACAGAAATTTAAAATTTTTAATTTCAAATTTGATTTAAAATAAAGAAGAATTATTTTTTAAAAACAAATCCCAAAACCTTTTTTAAAATCAAAAAAATTTTTCTATTTTTTTTAATTTTTAAATCTAAATAATTTCAAAGCATTAAAAATAAAGAGTTCATCGGGCCTGAGACTCCTTGAAATAGTTTTTTTTTCAGAATTCGAGAGTTTCATAGGCTTTGGGCTCTATTTTTTTAACATTTATCCCAAAAAAATATATTAAAAATAAAAAAAATTCGAACCCCACCCAAAGGTCAGACCAGCCAAAAACATTCGTGGAGAGCCACGGTATGTCGGACCGACTTTCTACCTTGCCCCAGGTTTTCAGTTTTTATTCCGCAATTTTGGCTTATTCTAACCACTCGAGGCCTATTTCGAGTCTGAAATATCATCAAATGAGTTTGGGATTGACTCCCTTGCCTCCTCTATATAAACAAAGACTCTCCCGAGAGTTGAGGACATGTACGAGGGAATAGAAAAAACCCTAGCTAACTTGATTCACATACTTATTCTCTCAAACCACTAGCGACCCGAACTCAAAATATTTTGAAACTTCGGAACTTTTCAAGTCTAAAAGCCTTAGAAACCACAAACCCAACGATCCCGCGACTCTAGATTTGCGATTGAGGGTTCAAGCGACATGATATTCAGCGATGAATTCAAAAAGAAGGAAAGTGAGGGCGGTCGACGGATTATACGGGTGAATTTTCATATCTCACGTTTGAAGGTATTTTTTTATATTTCTCCTCTTTTAAAGTTTATATAAGCGATCTATGTTATAAAGCGACTAAATAGGCGTATTTCTCCGAATCTCTCATATTTTTTAAAAAATCTAATTTTCAGCTAAAAATAAAAAATGACTGATCGTCGATCTGTTATTTAGTCGCCCTATAATCTGATCGTCGTTTTCTCTTTTTCATTTTTGTTTTAGTTTTCGTTTTGTACCTGTTGGTTGAATGTGAATATTTTAAAATTTAAAAAATACTTAGTGAATCATTAGCCCTCGGTGTTGTAATTTGTTTTTTGATTTTTGGGTCATGTAAATAATAGGATAGTTGCGAGTAACGATTCATTGGGTATCCTTACGAATTCAAAATATTCACGCTATGTTTTTATTTATTATATCCTCTTTCTATATTTGTGAATGATTGGTTTGGTGTGAATCGTCATGTAATTGTATGTTTAATCTGTCTTTAATGACGAGATGCAATAATTTTGTTGAATGTGCGTCCGGACTTGAAAATTCTCAAATAATAGCATTGTCATCAAAAGATGATAAGTTTTTACATTTTCGTTATTTTTATGAAAAATCAAATCATTTTCTTAATAAAAATCAAATAAAAAAATTTTCAAGAAAAAAGTGTTAATCATTCATTTTTCAAAAACAATAAAAAAAACTTTGAAAAGAATGATAGGTCTTTGATCGATTCCGAATTTTTAGGAGTTCATTTTCAATTAAATTATTTTTATAAGAAACTTTTTTCAATCAAGCCACCTTTTTGTCAAAGATAATTAAAAATCCTAAAAAAGAGGGAGAGACCCTATCATTTCCAATTTTTTAATTTTTTTTATTAAATTCATCAATTTTCTCCTTTTTTTTATTTTATTTTATTTTTTTATGAAAACAACTAAAGGGACCCGCGAGTCTACTCAAGTCTTAAAGAGATTTTTGATAAAAATAGGGATGTTCTTCTCTATTTAGTGCGTATTTCCATTATTACTTTTTTGTATTTTTAAAGCTCAAAGTCTCATTCTTGATTTAAATGTTTAATAATTATGAGTTACAATTTAATTGCTCCAAATTACTATCACTTCGTAATATTAAATTTATTCTCATACAATCTTATTCTAATAAATTTTTAAATTTATCACACTATAGTCCTATTTTAATAATATAATTTTTAAGTATTAGACGGTGAATTAAAACTATTAAGACATTGATCTTGATTATATTGTTGACGATGAATAATAAATTTCATTACGGTGGTAAATGAACTTAGTGAGTCTAATCGAATCGAATTCTTATGAGTTAAAAAGAAATTGTATGAAATTCAAGTTCGGCTCAAATTTAAATAAAGTTGATCACTTTTGTTCGAATTCAATTTATTTAAAAATGAACATGTTTGAGCTCCATTTGATTAACATAAACTATTCATGCTTGTTGCACAGATCACTGAGGTTTTTCCTATCAGTGCGACGCCTGCAAATTCTGGATCCACGAGGATTGCGCTTCGTTGCCGACCACCATCAAACACGAAGATCAGGTTCACCTTCTCACCCTCTCCTACTCTCTTCTGGGAGCATATAGCTTTCAGTCTGTTCGTTTTTCCAGTAGTTGCAGTAAGGAATTGTACAAGGACTCCTGGTTTTATCAGTGCAAACGATGCTACTTTTTTATTGATGTGAATTGTTCAACTAAGACAAGGTAGCCTTTCTCATTCACACTAACTTCAATTTTCTATTTCTTTTCTGTAATTTGATTTATGTTATAATATTGTTAAATTTTTTTTTTTTTGGACGTAGGAAGAGAAAAACCAACATCAAGATTGAGGATATCGATGACACCGATTTGATTCACCTGCCTGTGCCATATGAATCAGTTGATCTAATTGGCGTTTTCATTAAGCAGGTCAGCCAAAGAGGTAACAAAAGAGAAACATATTTCAATCAAGAATCAGTGGATTTAGACGCAAAACTTTTGAGTCAAATCAATCTTGGAGGTAATATTAAGAGAGAAGCAGAGCTCGACAACTATTTTAGCCATAACCATTCATTAACCCTTTTTAACTTGCAAAGCGACGATGATGATTCGAGCAAGCAAAAGCAGAAGGATGACAAAATATGCAACGTGTGCTTTCAACCCATCTCGATGACTTCATTTTATCGTTGTAGTGTTTGTGATTTCTTTATACACAAATGTGTGCAGAGTTACCGATTACTCTCCAACACCCATGTCACCTACACCAGCTCATACTTATTGGAAAGGGTGACCTTAAATTATGTCATGGTTGTCAAATCTATTACAATGAAATTGGGTTCAAATGCATGGAGTGCAAATATTATTACCTCGATGTTATATGTGATTCGCTTCCAAGATCCATCATTCATGAAGTTCATGAGCACCCTCTCCTCCTAAGGGATCATTGTATAGCTGAAGGTTGCGCTGCCTGTTATGAACAATCTGACATGTTCTCATATGGATGTGTCACATGTAGGTTTACTTTATACTACAAGTGCGCTCTATTGCCACGTAATATTAGACACTGGTACGACGAACATCCTTCACCCTCAACTATGCACCTATTAAGGATGGTCCCGATGAGTATATTTGTGAATTTTGCGAGGGAGACGTAGACCCAAAGTGGTGGTTCTATCACTGTATCGATTGTGATAAATCTGCTTGTGCAAGATGCATATATAACGCGACAAAAGAATATCCGACGATCAAGTGGGGGAAGACTTACAATTTTAAGGGTCATCCACACCCTCTCGTATTAGTTCGATCATTAATGTATAAGGGGGAGACTTACAATTTTATGGGTCAGCCACACCGTCTCGGATTAATTCGATCAATATGTGAGCATCAATGTCATAAATGTAACACCTCGTAATTTAATAAATAATTTTAATGGGAAAAGTTAATTATTCATGAGTTGGAGGATATTAAATCGTAATTAATCATTGGGCCATCCAATGAAACCGATTAATGTGAGGGACCAACTTTCAAGTTTTCATAATTGGAGGTGTTGTGTGTAGTACTTTGGGTGTGGGAAGACCCAAATAGGGAAAAGACAAATCACCTTTTCAGGATTCTTTTGGGGCTACTCTAGGCATGCCCCCTTGTCCTGAAATTCTTTCCACTTTCGTGCAACCCGTTTCTCTCTCTAGAAGTCCTGCACTTCATCTTCTCAAAGATTCTTTAGGGTTTGTTCTTCTTCTTGTGAGAGAGAAACTTTGAGAACAAGTGAGAGGAAGCTTGAGAGTGAGTGGATAACCATGGAAAACTTTGGAAGATCTCAAATCTAGAGGTGGGAAGGTGTGTCTACACCACCATTGAAGAAATCTAGAAGAGGAAGAAGGTGGAATCCACCATTGGAGGGTCCTTGTTGGGTTGAGGTAATAATCTCTTTCTAAACTTAATTTGAGGTTGTATTCATGCAATAAAACTCATAAACAAAGTTTAAAACCTTAGTGTTTGACCCTTGACCCTCCCCTTAGCTCTAGACCATGTATTGGAGGTTGTTCACCATGGTTGAGTACTCCAATTGAGGAAAAACTAGTTTTCCCTTTTTAAAATCAAGTTAAAATGATGTTTGGGAGAAGCCTCGGGGTGTGGAATGAGAGGGGAATGGTAGGGGATGACTTATGGATGTTTTTGGGATGATTAGGAGTTAATAAACCAGTATTTAAACCCCCCAAATGAGGCCTTAACCAAAAAACAATAAAAAATGAAGCAATTTTTTTGGGAGTTGCAGGTTTTGAGTCGACCCCCGTCCCCCATGAGTCGACCCATGTGGTTCTCGGCCTCCGAAGTTTGGAGTTGCAGACACGTGAGTCGACCAAAGGGAATTATGAGTCGACCCATGGAGTTTTCGGTCTCGGTAGTTGAGTTGTAGGCAGTGGGTGAGTCGACCCATAGGGCATGGGTGTCGACTCATAGGCCATTGTCGGGCGCATGTGTCGACCCACGAATGCCGAGGCGTGTGTTGCGCATGTGTCGTCCCTTGCTCCTCCCATGGCACGCATGACTCGACCCACAGGGCTGGGGCGTCGACTCATGGCTGTGTCGCGCGCGCGCATGGGCCGACCCCAGTCACCCATGCATCGACCCAAGACCCCGCATGACACACACATGAGTCGACCCAACTCAAACGTGAGTCCACCCATGGCAGCACCTGTAGCTCAGACCTTTTTTCTTGGTTTTTTGTGCCCTTGTGGCCACTTTTGGCCTTAGATTCTTCATGAAAAATGTTTCTTATGATCATATATACCCCCTGGAATTATACCAAAAATTTATAATAATGTTTAATCATTTAATTTGATCTTACCAAGCACCAAAGGGTGAGAAAACTTATAAGTTTGGGTTAGAACCTATCCCAATGAGGACTAGGGATCTTGTAGAAGCCATAGGGTCATGACATAAGATGTACGGACCATGTGACATTGTTCTTATACATATTTATTGTATGCTTTAGGTCCGGGAGATATAAATACTGGCAAAGAAGAGGTTGTTCATGAGACGTGCAAGTAAAAGGCGAGAGTGGCTAGTTATGTAAAATGAAATGTAGATTACATGTTTAAATAAATGTTTTGAATAACAAGTGTTGGGTGATGATCTCATGGGTGTTTTCTTGAAAGCATGATTTGGTGTTAAATGAAGATAAATAATTGTTTTATCAAATGTGAGCATGCTATATGTAAATTATGAGATCATGTATGTATTCTTCTTGAGTTGCATGTGTGGGTTTTATTATGCCAAGTTATAGCGGGT
>JAUTBS010187266.1:0-11875 GCA_032361285.1 Aequorea victoria | reverse complement strand
TGGTGGTGGGGACTGGGGTGGGATTTCGGTGGGTTCGATGTGGTGGTGGATTGGGTGGTTGTGGTGCCGCCGAGCAGCAGAGGGGTAATTCATAGAAGGATTTACAGGGTTGAGGAGGAATTGAACAATTAGTTTGATCAATTGGTTTAATTTTCTTGTTTCATGGTTCGTCGAAGAGAGAAATCCATGGGTTTTTGGGTGCTGCCTTCTTTTGGTTGCTGCCCTTCGGGTCCTTGTCTTATGGCCTTGTTGGTCTGGTTGTTTGCTGCTACATTTCTACTGAGGGGTTTATTGTTGTGCTTCCTCTTGATGTCTGCTGGTTTTGGAGGTGCTTGTGGCCCGTGTGTCTTCTCATGGGCTTGATTGTGGCTTTGTTGCTGGTTTGGATCAAGCTGTGTGTATATTGTTGCTTTGGTGCCTTTAGCAGCTGCGGTCATGCTTGTTGGGATTGCTCAGCTTTTCTTTGTTGGTTGTTGGGTCCCTCATTCTGTTCGGGTTCAGGTTTTTTTGATTTTTCTTTTGCCTAGCCATGGGGGTTGTCCATGGCAGGGCAGGCTATCTGCTCTTCCTGTGGCTTTATGCTTCTCTTGGTTCTGTGTTATCTGCTCCTCTTCTTCTTCTCCTAAAAGCTTTTTCTTCTTCATTGACCACAACCCAAGTGTAATTAACGTGTAATTAGCAATCACAGGGGTAAAATTGATATTTTTAAATTTTTTTACTATTTTAAACGGTCAACTAATGTTTGTGTTAAATTGTTACAACAAATTATACAGTAAGGAGTGTAACTGTAATTTCAAAGAATAGAGGAAGTCCAACTGTAATTAGCCTTAAATGGAGGGTGTCTAAGTGTAATTAACCTTATTATTTATATAATATTATTATTGAATAATGCAGTATTTATATAGACGCTAGATTTATGGCCCTCGCAATGCGAGTGCAATATTTTTGTAATTATTTAATTAATAGTGTTAAATATTTAAAAAATTAGAAAATTAATAATTTTAAAAATTAATGAAAGAAGTTATATAAGAAGTGAGTGGTTATGTAAAAAATGGTTAGTTATGTGGAGAGTGAAAGTTATTTGAAAATACTTTAAGTTTACATATTTATCTTTTATTAAGTAAATAAAAAGACATATTTACCCCTATTCATAGAATAAAAAAACACTTCACATGAGTTTCACCAAATTTAGTTATCACCCCTACTGTTTCTTTATTATAATAGTATATATATTACATAATAGTTATATATATATAAACATAAAATAATTATATATAAAAATATTATATAATCAACTAATAAAATAGGTTTAAATCTTTCCAAAATATGATAAAACACCATAGATAATGATTAAGGTGAAGAAAAGAGGAAAAAACCCATGCTTCAGCGCCATTAATGGCTGTTGCAAAGCATTGGGTTAACTCACACCTTAGATGACTCGACGCAAGTAACATAGATGATGACCCCATGCTTTTGGGTCGACTCGTGATCTTCTTGAGTCGACTCATGGTGTTTGTCTTACCTGGAGTCGACTCACGGGCCCTATGGGTCGACTCGTGTTGACCAAGCCGAGACCATTTAACCATTTGTGTCGACTCACGCATAGTTGGGCCGACTCATTGCATGCTTAGTCGACTGAAAGTGAACCCCCTTGGCTCACTTGACCTTTGGGTGTACTCACACCCCTTCTAAGTCAACCCAGTGTCTCTGCCTTGCTTTTTGAGTCGACTCAATCCCTCTTGGGTCGACTCACAGAGACCATTTGTACCCTAGGGTCGACACCAACCCTTTTCCCTCGACCCTTTGAGACCTGAGGCCACCTTGGGTCGACTCACAGACCGCGTGAGTTGACCCACAGCCTTTTGAAACCTTGACAGACCACTTTGAGTTGACCCACAGCCTCTATGATATCGACTCATGACCACTTGAAGGGTTTGGGTCGACTCACAGCCCCTATGTGTCGAGTCACAGTGTATGCCGTGACCATCTTTCACCTTGAGTCGACACATAGCTATGTGGTGTCGATTCACGCATGCCTTTTGACCTGTTTGGGTCGATCCAGAGGCTATTTGTGTCGACTCAATGACTAAGTAAATTGAGAAGAAGTTTTAAAATTAATTCTAATGATTAGGCTCTGTTTGGGCATCAGTTTAAATGATAAATTGAATTAATTAAGGTTATTTAAATACCATAAATAAAAATGGGAATTATTAAATGGGTTAAGGGATCGTTTGGTTGCTTTAGCTTAATTCTTTAGGTTCTTTTATTTATTAGATTATTGTATCATATCAGACTGAGGTTATTGCATCTATTATTTCTTAGAGATTAGCTTGGACTTGCGGTGAGTGAACGTTTGCTATATATCTTTCAAATAAATACCCTTATTCTCCAAAATTTCTCTTAAAAAGAAAGTTATACATACTTTAAATATTTTCACTTATGCTTTTATATGCAAAATCTTTACATAAATGTTTTAAGGAAAAATGTATGTGTTTTAAATATTTTCAAATAAAATGTATGATATACTCTATTATAAATCATGGCATAACTGATCTAAAGATAATGAAAAGAAGTTTATTTCTTTATTACATATGGTGAGACCATGAGATAGAATTCTTGGGATATAAATAAAGTCCAAGGGATAGCTCTCTTCGGAGATGACTTTGGCCAGTAAGGGAACAGAACCGGTTTGAATCTCGTGTTAACCCTAGTTGACTCAACGGTCAAGGGATAGCCCAGGTGATTCTGGTGACCTTAACTGGAATCATATAGGGAACAAACTCAGGCGCCAACCTGTGGTGACTCTATTTTCGATATTGGATCCAATGGCCAAGAGGCCCCCGAATTATGATGAGGCATTATTACTATTTATGCACAGGATGTTCCTGTAGCTTGGATTGATTGATTATTCCCACTCTTATATGAGCATGTCGCTATACCATTTATTATATGATGACACTGATTTAGATATTCAGGACACCTCTGATGTCCGATTTTGATGAATTAAAAGAAGGAAAGATATAGATTTTCAAAAGAAAGAAAATGAAATGAAATGAATTGATGGATTATGTTTACCCTTTTGATATTACTATATATACCATGTCATGTTATAATTTCATTTACAAACTATTTGTATGCCCCGTTTTGAAATTGTACTGTATTATACATGTTTCATTCACCAATTTTAACTAACGTTATACCATAAAATATTTCAGGTATCCAGTGAGCTGAGATCTAGTTGATGAACTGTGGCATGGGATCCAAGCCATATGACCTCTAGGACATTTATCATATTTGCTTCCGCATTTGTTTAGTACCTTTTATCATGGATACTATGACATCATTATGGAGATATTATGGGCTGTTTTGACCCGCTTTTACGATATGAGAATTTATTATTTAAATCCATGAAAAAGAATATTATTTTAGCATATAGTTCGCTAAATTCATGTTAATGCTTACTTATTTTGTTGGGCCAAGGCCCATGAACCATGGCCGATCACATTTTTCATTTTGGGGTGTGATGAGTTTACTATCAGAGCTTAAAGTTTCAAAAACACACATTGTATCATATCTTAGAAGAGGTCTGGATCCGCAACATCGTATTAGTTGTGAGTTGTTGATTTCTAGTTTATCAAGGTTTATCTCACATGTGCTTATATATATTAATCTTATGACATCAGTAGATGGCTCGCCCTAGACGCAACGTGAACTCTGCAATTGCATCGACAGAAGGTGCACAAGGGGAGAATACCCCAATTACCACTCCTGTAGCTGAGACCCCAGTGTCTCCAGAAGCCCCAGCTATTCCGACAACCCCAGTTATTCTAGTTGCTCTAACTACCCCAGTTGCTGGTGGAACTCTTCAGGCTCTCCAAGCACTGGTGGGTATGCTTGCTGGGCAACAGGCTCAACCGGGAGTAGTTAATGGAGACATATCTATGACCCTGGATAAAGGTTCGATGTTCGAGAAGTTTATAAAGGCACATTCTCTGACCTTCAAGGGATCGACCAACCATGACGATGCAGAAACTTAGAAGCTGAGGATTGAGAAGATTTTCGAGTTCTTAGGTTGCACGGATGACCATAAACTATCATTGGCAACTTATGTTCTGGAAGGACCAGTCGAGCATTGGTGGCACATGGTGAAGCGTCAGTTTGAAGGAAGAGAGCAGAAGCTCATCTGGAAGAAGTTTTTAGAGCTGCTCAATGACAAGTACTACCTCGTGGCAATCAAAAAGCAGAAATAAGTAGAGTTTTGACAATAGAAAAGAAAGGAATGACGGTAGCAGAGTACGAGGCAAAGTTCACGGAATTATCGAGGTTTGCGCTATAGTACATTGCAGACGAAGTAGAAAAGGTAGTCATGTTCGAGAGGGGTTTACGTCCTGCTATCCACAGCCGAGTGTCATTGCTCGAGGCAAAAACTTTGTCTGAACTAGTGATTAATGCTCTCCTGGCGCAGAAAAGTTTGGACGACGCGTAGAAGCACAAAGAATCCCAACCGAAGAGGAATAGAGATCAGAAACTGACCGGATATCATAATGGAGGTAGCAATCCTGCCAAGAATACTCACACTCAAGCTCAGCCCTGAAATCAGAATGGAGGAGATGCGAAGCAACTAACTTGGGATTCGTGCAACTAATGTGGAAAGGTTCACTCTCGTGGACACTATTGCGATGGGACGCCGAAGACATGCTACAATTGTGATAAGACTGAACACATGTCCACTTACTACAAGAACAAAGGAACAGGAGGACCACAATATCAATAACCGATTTAGATTCAGAAGCCACTAGCACGTATCACTAAACCAGCTCCTGCCTTCTTACAACTGGGCACCAGGACAAGGAGCAGCTACGCAGGGACGCGTCTACGCTCTCACATGAGAGGAGGTCGAAGCTTCACCATCCATGGTGCAAGATATTATCACCATATCTTCTGTTCCTGCTAGGGTTCTCATAGACTCTAGTGCTACACATTCTTTTGCTTCCTCTATATTCTTGCACCGTTTAGCTTTTGCGATGGAACCTTTACACAGATACCTCTCTGTGTCCAGTCCTGTTGGAGACACAGTTCTGCTACGTGAGATATGTTGTCTTAGAGTTGTTGAGTTGGGTGATAAGACGTTACCTGTGGATCTTATTTCTTTGGCCGTTCGTGACTTCGATGTCATCTTAGGCATGGATTGGCTCTTCAAGCATCACACAACCATTGATTGTTATTACGAGCGAGTAGTCTTCAATATCCCTAGGCAACCCAAGTTCTTCTTCTAGTGAGACATGGGGTTTGCAGCCCTTCATGCTAACCAAATGTTGAGAAGGAAATGTGAAGGCATTTTGGCTTATGTGTTAGGCACAAGAGTTTCTGATGCGAAGATGAATGAGCTTTCTGTAGTGAGGGAGTTCCCGGATGTATTTTCTGAAGATCTTTCTCGTATTCCTCCTAATCGCGAGATTAAGTTCACGATAGATCTTCTTTCTAGTATTATGCCTATTTTTAAAGCTCCGTACAGGATAGCACCCTTGGAGCTAAGGGAGTTGCAAGCTCAGTTGCAAGAGTTGTTAGATAAGGGTTTCATCTGACCCAGTGTCTCACCATGTGGAGCTCTAGTGTTATTTGTGAAGAAAAACGATGGTTCTATGCATCTATGTATCGACTACAGAGAATTGAACAAGGTTACTATCAAGAACAGGTACCCGTTGCCGTGCATCGATGATTTGTTTGATCAACTACAAGGAGCACAGGTTTTCTTGAAGATTGACTTGTGGTCTGGTTATCACCAACTAAAAATCAAGGAGGCGGGCATTTCGAAAACGGCATCAGGACTCGATATGGTCACTATGAATTCTTGGTTATGCTTTTTAGTTTGACCAATGCTCCTGCAGCATTCATGGATTTGATGAATCAGGTCTTCAAGCCCCAATTAGATCGCTTTGTCGTTGTATTCATTGACGACATTCTGATCTACTCTAAGAGCAAAGAGGAGCACGAAGAACATCTACGGGAAGTCTTTCAAACTCTACGGGAAAAATAACTGTATGCCAAATTCAGCAAATATGAGTTCTGGCTTGATAGTGTATCCTTCATTGGCTATGTAGTTGGCAAGGATAGAGTATCTGTAGACAACAATAAAATTGAGGTAGTGGTTGATTGGCCGCGACAAACGTCAGTAACGGAGATACGAAATTTTTTAGGACTGGCAGGCTATTATCGACAGTTCGTGGAAGGGTTTTCTCGCCTTGCCCTGCCTCTTACTAGCCTCACTCGGAAGGGAGTGAAGTTCAATTGTACAGAAAAGTGTGAGAATAGTTTTCAAGAGCTCAAACGGAGGTTAACTTCAGCACCAGTCTTAGTTTTACCAACCGGATGAGGAAATTTTGTGATATAAAGCGATGCATCGCACCAAGGTTTAGGTTGTGTTCTGATGTAGCATGGTAAGGTGATAGCTTATGCTTCACGCCAATTGAAGATTCATGAGAAGAATTATCCTATGCACGACTTAGAGTTGGCAGCTATCATTTTCGTACTAAAGATTTAGCGGCACTATCTTTATGGGGAGTCTTGCGAGATCTACACTGACCACAAAAGTTTGAAGTATATTTTCACGCAGAGGAGCTTAATCTGAGGCAAAGGCGATGGCTCAAGTTATTGAATGACTACGATGTGGAGATTTTTTACCATCCGGGAAAAGCTAATGTAGTGGCAGAGGCTTTGAGCAGGAAGTCTTTGGAAGGCAACATGGCGTCATTGACAGTTCAACACCAGTTATTAGAAGACTTGAGAAGAATGGGAGTGGAAGTGCTGCAGCATGGAGGAACATCTTTGTGCTGTCAGTTGACAGTAAAGCCAACGTTATTGGAGAGAATCTGTGTGGCTCAACGGGATGATATCCAATGCAAGAAGTATGAGGAAGAGTTGCACAAAGGATAGATGAAAGATTTTAGCATCGGCGATGAAGGAGTTCTCAAATTCAGGAGTCGAGTGTGTGTACCTGCTAACAAAGAGCTAAGGAAAGAGATTTTGATCAAAGCTCATAGTTTCAGGTACAACATTCATCCGGGAGGAACAAAGAAGTATAGGGATCTTTGAGAGCACTTTTGGTGGAATGGCATGAAGCGGAATATAGCAGAATTTGTGACATAGTGTCTTACCTGTCAGCAAGTGAAGATCGAGCATTAAAGACCAGCAGGAAAGCTTCAACCATTACCACTACCCGAGTATAAATGGGAGAACATCACGATGGATTTCGTATCGAGTTTACCTCTTACACGTAGTGGACACGGCGCAGTTTGGGTTATTGTGGATCGTCTTACGAAGTCAGCTCATTTCATCGCCATTAAAATAACTTATTCGTTGGACCGTTTAGCACAGTTGTATGTGCGGGACATTATACGACTTCATGGTTCACCTATTTCTATCATTTCGGATCCTGACCCATGTTTTGTCTTGAAGTTTTGGGGTGCCCTTCAATCAGCTATGGGTACTCGGTTAGACTTCAGCTCAGCATATCACCCGCAGATCGATGGTCAGTCGGAGAGGACTATTCAGACTTTGGAGCACATGTTGAGAGCTTGCGCGTTGGAATAGAAGGGTAATTGGGACAATCAGTTACCACTGATGGAATTCTCCTACAATAACAGTTATCATTCTAGTTTGGGGGTTGCACCGTACGAAGCCTTGTATGGGCAGAAGTGTAGATCCCCGTTGTGTTGGTACGAAGTTGGAGAGCGACAGCTTCTTGGACCTGATCTTGTGGAAGACACGACTCAAAAAATTACAGTTATTCGAAACAAGTTGTTAGCAGCTCAAAGTCGACAAAAGAGTTATGTCGATATACGAAGAAGAGACCTAGAGTTTTCTGTTGGTGACATGGTATTCCTTAAGGTTTCGCTTTTGAAAGGAATTATCCGTTTTGGCAAGAACGGAAAGTTGAGTCCCCGGTATATTGGACCTTTTGAGATTCTTGATCGTGTTGGTGAGGTAGCGTATCGTGTGACCATGCCACCTAGCCTCACCAGTGTGCATAATGTGTTTCACGTATCGATGTTGAGGAAATATATTTTTAGTCCGACGCATGTGATAGATTATGAGCCGCTTCAGGTTCGTGAGGATTTGTCTTACGAGGAGCAGTCGGTACAGATTTTGGATACGAAAGATAAAGTTCTACGGAACAAGCTGATTCATCTCGTTAAGATTCTTTGGCATAATCATAAAGTAGAAGAAGTTACGTGGGAACGCGAGGACGAGATCCGCGAGCGTTATCCCCATCTATTTCCTCAAGGTTAGTCTTTAATTTCGATGACGAAATTCTTTTAAGGGGGAGAATGTAAAACCCGATAAATTTAAAAAAAAAATTATTAAATCAATAATTCAAATAAATCAATTTACAAATAAACTAATTAAATAAACAATATGATTAATTAAAGTAATTCCTAAAATGTTAATTAATTAAAAATTTATTTAAACTTTAATTAAATTACCTTGTATTAATGAATTGAATTAACTAACGAAAAAAGAAAGAAAAACAAAAGGGAAATTAGAAGTCAGCTTTGACAGCTATTGTCACGCCCCAATTTGAAAATGGTGACCGGCCATGGATCATGGGCCTTAGCCCAACGAACCAAGTAAACCTAAAAGCAATTAGCTAACACTATGTTAATTAATATTTATTTTTTCCATGGATTTAAGCAATTCAAATCCCATATAATATAAGTGGGTCAAAACCGCCCATGAAGTCTCAACAATACATGAACAATGTATTTCAATCAAATGCGGAAGCGTAATTAAAATGCATGCATGTCCTAGAGGTCTTTGTACTGGATCCCCTGAAGTAGTCGAGTCCGTCGTCAAACTTCATCATGTCGACCTGAAATGTTTAAGTGCAACATCAGCGAAAAGCTGGCGAATGGAACATTGCATAATACATACAGTTACAAAATAGGGAGAGTAACATAGATTTATACACTAACATATCATGGCATATATTTGTATAGTAATATAAACAAAAGAAGGTAATCATTCAATTTATTCTTTTTTTTTTGAAAGAGTAAACACATAACTCAACATTTCAATTCCTTATCTTGCTCTATTTTCTTATTTTGAAAATATAGGTATCCTTTCCATTTATTCAAATATTCAGTGCTACAGGAACAGTCTAAGTATAACACTTTCACTGCCACAGAAACAGCCTGAGAAGTTCAAATATCTATTACTACAGGAACAGCCTGAGCATTTTATATCTATTGCTGCAGGAACAACCTGAGCATTTCAAATATCTATTGCTGCAGTAACAACCTGAGCATTTCAAATATCTATTGCTACAGGAACATCCTGAGCATATCGCTTCTCATGGCTACAGGAATATTCTGAGCATTTCAAATATCCATTGCTACAGGAACAGCCTGAGCATAACACTTTCACTGCCACAGGAACAGCCTGAGCATATTGCTTCTCATGGCTACAGGAACATCCTGAATATTTCAAATATCCATTGCTACAGGAACAACCTGAGCATAACAATTTCACTGCCACAGGAACAGCCTGAGCATATCGCTTCTCATGGCTACAGGAACATCCTAAGCATAACCCTTTCCATGGCTACAGCAATAACCTGAGCATAACTCACCTCCAATATAGATTACTAAGCATAGGATTCTTTTGGATAAGAATCCTTTCATTACACACTTGGTGATATACATTTCGTAATACTTTTCATAACTCTTTTCATTTTACAGAGTGTGTACAATGTTAGACACCTTTCATTCCTTTTATTGTCACTATAAACCATTAAGTTATCATTTCACAAGAGAATGTAACATATAACTTTATTTAGAAACATTTACAGCATATAATCCTTCTTAACACCTTAAGGCCAATATTTCACATAATGAAGTATCATTCATAATAATTAACCACATTTAAAGCAAAGAGGACATAAGTATTTTCCTTTCTTTTATACCATGATTTTATACAAGAAAATCATACAATGCTATTTTAAAACATTTAAAAAACCCTTTGATTTACTTTTCAAGTAGTTGGAAAAGTGGGGAGTTTATTTGAAAGATACATAGCAAGAACCACTCACCTCAAGTCCAAGCTAACCTCTACCGAATATTGATTGCAAATAATCTCAACATTATATGATACAATAGTTAAGATTAATATAAGAAGCTAAATGACTAATTAAATTATCGAAACGATCCCTTAACCCATTTAGTTTATTCCCATATGTGTTTCTGGTATTAAATTAATCTAAAATAATTTATTTTATCTTTTAAACTGATGCCCAAACAGGGCCTAAGCCTTGAAATTAATTTTTAAAACTTCAATTAGAATGTACTGACCATGAGTCGACACAACTGGCCCTTGTGTCGACTCAAACAGTTCACAAGGCAGGGTTGAGTCGACACTTAGAGGGTCTGGGTCGACTCAAAAGTGATGGTCAGCCACGACATGGACAATGAGTCGACACACAGGGGCCATGAGTCGACCCAAAGTGGTCTGCCCAGGTTTGTGGGTCGACTCATGGGGTCTATGAGTCGACCCAAATGGGGTCTCGAGTGTTAGGGTCAATGCCAAGGGGGCTGGTGTTGACCCTTAGGCATAAAAAGGTCTTTGTGACTCGACACAAAGGGATCTTGGGTCAACTCACGGGGCACATGAGGCATTGTGGATCGACTTATGAAGATGGTGAGTCGACCCAAGGTAAGGCAGAGGCATTAGGTCGACTCAAATGGAGTGTGAGTCGACCCAAAGGGTCAATTGGTCTCGGCAAAGTCTTATAAGTCGACCCATCTAGCCTGTGAGTCGACACAAGACATGACAGCCACCATGAGTCGACTCATAGGGCCATGAGTTGACCCAAAAACTCATGGGTCTTCTCCTACGTTGCTTGGGTCAACTCATCCAAGGCATGAGTCGACCCAAATGTTCACATCAGCCATTAATGGAGCTGGAGCTTTGGTTTTTCTTGGTTTTCTTTTCCGTTTCTTTACTTTAATCATTAGTGGTGTTTTATCATATTTTAGGATGATTGAGACATATCTTATTAGTTGATTATCCCTTATTTTTATACAATTATTCTATGATTATTTATATATATATTGTTATATAACAATATATATATATATACTCACTGTTACATGTATATATATCTTGATTACATGCTTCCACCTATGGTTCTAATGATATCATCATGCTAAAATATTATTTATTTGCATACATGGTGATTTGATTAACACTAATGTGTTCTTTTTACGTGATATACATATATATATATATATATATATATATTGTTATATATGAACCGAAACATGGGTTATTTACTTACCAGTATCACCGTGACAGTGATGAAAACGATGAGAATAAGGTGATGATGATGTCTCTGGTGGTGGTTAACGCCAAAGATTGGTGGCGTAGCAGTGGTTGAACATGGCCGAGATGGTGGTTCACGGTGGTGGCAGTGATGGTGATCAACGGTAGTGTTCACAGAGGTAAAACGGGAGAGATTTTGAGAGGGTGAGGTTTTACAGAAACAGAGTGAATGAGATAGCAGGGAGGGGATGAGTTCCTTTTTAAAAGGGATGGAATCCACAAGATCAGGGATTACCCTTGATCTCTCTCTAAAAATCTCTCACCTTCCTCATCAAGATCACCCTTTACGGAAGGGATTCAACTACTTTCTATTTCAAATTTATTTTGTACACAGCTGTGCAACAGATAACTTCCACTTTCTTTTTTTTATTTCATTTTTGGTTTTAATTCATTATATTAATTAGGTACTTAACAGGATACTTTATTTCTTCAATTAAAGTTTTATTAAGTCTTCATATTTTGAACTTCCTCTTTTATTATTTCAAGTTAATTGACTTTT
>JAUTBS010187155.1:0-11875 GCA_032361285.1 Aequorea victoria | reverse complement strand
TAATTCTTCTGAAAAGACAGCAACGAACTCCCGTACTATGTGAATGTCTTCTAACTTTGGAGTATCCTTCTCAATGTCAACTACATGTTCCAGAAATCCCTGACACCTCTTACTTATCATCTTTTGCGCTTTAATAGCGGTGATTAGGTACGTCGGTGTAATACTTCCATTTACACTAAAAGAAAATTCGGGTTCTCCCAGGATTCAAAAAATAACTTTATTATGGAAGCAGTCTAAGGGCGCATGGTAAGGTGATAACCAGTCCATCCCTAGAACAAAGTCAAAGTCATGCATTCTTAGAGGTAATAGATCAACCATCAATTCCTGATCATTGATGTTAATCACACAATCCTTGTAAACATTCCCAATTTCAACTCACTTCCTATGGGCGTCATTATTGTTATGGTGTGGTTCAGATTAGTGCTCGGCTTGTCCAAGTGTGATGCAAATGCCCATGATAGAAACGAATGAGATGAACCCAGATCAATAAGAACCTAAGCTTCGTTACAAAAAATTGAAAGTTTACCTGTAACCACATCCGGCGTTGCCGCCGCGTCTTGACGTGTCATAGCGAACACTATCCCTTGCGTCTGTCATCTTCCTGCATTATTGTCTCCTTATCTTTGATTGTTTCCAGATGGACCTTCACGCGCTTGATTAAAATTCTACGCGGTTTCAGGTCTTTTCATCGCCACACTACCTATTGATGTCGTCGCCTGATTCCCCTGTTGACAATCTCTTTGAATATGGCCTTGTTGTCCACACTTGTAATATTTAACACTCGGTCTAGCCATTGTAGCAGTGCAATCCCTCGACATGTGCCCAGACTTGCTGCATGTCCAGCATTGTTTAGGTCTGCCCTGGCTGCCAACCGTTGTGACGCCTCACTTTCCACAACACGGTCATTAAACACTAAACGTAGAATAAAGGTGTGAGATTACTTTAATTGTTGAACAAGAGGTTCTAACCCTAGAAGGTAAGCTCTCTAAACTCTAAAGAGATTAAGTGGTCATGGTTATGAATTAAAACTTAAGAAATTTTAAGGTTAAGTTTGAAGAACAATGTTAGTGTTCTTGGATCACAACCCAAACATAAGATTTTAGGATAAAGTCTAACATGGAAATTCAAGACCATAGGCTCATGAATTAAATCAATGGACCTAAATTAAATCTTAGGGCCTAAATAATTAAATTTGAGCCCACTCCTTGAGGTAGTTTTGAAGAAATTCCATAAAAGGCCCAAACTTGGAATTAAAGTCAAATGAAGTGAAATTAGGGCTCAAAGTGAATTTGCATCTTATGAATTTATAAAATAATTAATAAAAACAATAAAATGAAACTTCTAGAAGAGGCTTGGCCAAAATTCCTTAGGAGTGAAGATTGATGTGACAATTTTTGAGAAAAAAAAAAGAAAAGAAAAGAAAGAAAAAGTGGAAAACTTGAAGTGATGGTTTCTTAAAAATATGGGTTTTCCTATATCATCAAGCCTTCTATAGTCTTCAATGAATAGTGTAAGCACATGGGAGAATGATGAGAGGAGAGGAAAAGTGATGTGACATAAATGAAATAAAAAGAAAAAAGAAAAAGAAAGTCTTCAAAAGTACCCTTAAATTTAGAGAACATGTTCCCCAATAAACCAAACAAGGCCTTATGGCCTAAGAAAAATGAATTATTGAATCCAAACAAGGCATTAGAAATCTTGGAGCCCAAGTTTTGGTTGGAATTGAATTGAATTGGAAGAACAAGAATTCAATGAAAAGTTGGATGAAAACTAAATGAAGGGTAGTTTAGTCTTTTCACCCTTAATCTTTGCCTATAAATAGGAGACCATTTCCCACACTTTAAAACATTTTTTCTCAACCTCTCTCTCTCTCTATAAATTTTGTCCAAGTGCCATAGAAGAAGAAGAAAATGAAGAAGAAGAAAGAAAGAAGAAGGAAGAAGAAGAAGAAGGAAATGAGGAAAAAGAAACCTAAAGCTAAGTTTTAGTTCTTAGAGCAAAGAAGACTACCAAGTAAGTGATCTTAAAGATCTTCATCTCCTAATATCATCATCTCAACTTTGATCATCTTTAAGATAAAAGAAAGATTGACAAAAATGGACAAGAATGAAGGTAGGACCTAGAATTAAGAAAATATTGTTAAAACCTTGTTCTAGAAAAGTTTTAAAAGAATCAAAGATGAAGAATAAAAACTTTAGAAAATGATTAAGAACATTATAATTGATCTATTATGATGTTGATACATGTTTGGACATGCCTTGGATGGGTTGAAATGGGAATGATGGTTGAATGTTTGTGCTGGTGAAGAAAGGACCAAAATAGAATAGTTTTTAGGTCAATTCTCAAATTTTCGTGGGAACCAAATGAACTCTAAATAAACATTTGTTTTTAACAGAGGTTATTTGGGATGTCTTGAGTATGTGTAATTTTTAGTTGGACCCAAAAATGTATTTTGAACCCCTCATCTACTTTTGAGATTTCTGTGATAACAAGGCAGAAATAGAGCTCACTTTGAACCATCATATCTTTCTCTACAAAAATCTCCTTGAGATTATCCTCATATCCAGAGAAAGGTCTGTGAGTCTAGATTCACACCCTTTTTACATAAGTTGATTTCATTAAGTAGATTTCGAGGTATGATGATGTTTCCAAACAGACTCTTAATCTGACAGATTCTGTTGTGGTATTGTTTGAACCCATTTCGGTGTACAACCAGTGTTCGGTTCCTTCATGAAACATGTAGATAACACCTTTATATAGGCCTATGTAAATTTATATAATTTTCCAGTGAGGTGTGATATGCTTAGAGTATTTTATTGCTCTGTGGCAGAACATGGGAAAACAGAAGAAGAAGGTTTAAGGAAGTTGTGAATAAACCTAAGTACCTAAGCCTAGGTGAGGGACATTGGAGGTCATGAGGGTACTAAGAATGATCAAAAATGATATAAATAAGAAATAAAATACCCCACTTGCATACCCACACAAGCATTCATGTCTCGTTCTAGTTCAAGTAGTAAGTTCCTATTCGATTGATGTGCTAGGAACTGAAATTCTGGAGTGAACCGGAGGGCGTGACTCGAGGTGGAGCAATCGGTTAGAGGTGGGTGTTCTTATCATTAGCTTAGTATTATAGATGCGTGAATGGTTAAATTACATATGCTTTGATTAATGGTACTTTAACTTATGAATGAAATATATACTTGCGAACTTGTGTTTTATGAGCTATCTTTTGAACTTGTGTTTTGGAAATGGAAGTAAATGTTTTATAAGAATAAATGGTGAACTTATCTACGAAAGAAAATGACTTGTGAACCTATATTTGAAACATAATGAGAGTTATATGTTTTGGAAAATGAACAGTGATGTTACTTGCGAAAGAAAAGATGCTTGCGAACTTATGTTTTATAAAATAATCCCTGAACGTATTTTGGAACTTGAACTTGATGTTACGAAAGAATGATGAACATAGAATAGAACAAGAGAACTATGATGACATGAGTTACATTTGAAAGATGAGTTGATTGGTCTAAAAAGGAAACTAATTTACAATGGTGATGAAAGTCTTATGAGAATGATGATGAACATATGATGAATAACCTAAATAAAAGTCTGAGTAAATGATTAATGGATATAATATGTGTGTATAACCTTTTGATATTATATGGCGTGTTTCATGTGGTGGGTATATCGCATATTGGACCTTAGATGGATATACGTCATAGTACATTATATATATTATTATGTGGATATATCGCACATCGAACCCTATGTGGATATATGTCCTAACTCTACCACTGAGCATTGTTGAGGTGGCCCGGGGAATGATCATTAGCACTGTCCACTGAGTAGGCGGGACATTCACGAAAACAGTACTGTAATAACTCCTGATTGGGAGGTTAATACAACCAAGTTTTTATGAGATAATATGAATGGTAAATGGACAAGTATGTTACCACTACTAAGTGGATGGGTGAAATGATAAGACGTAATAATCACTACTATGTGAATGAACGGATATGATATGAAAAATCCTCCACTGAGAGGTGATGATGTTATGATATGAAAATTAAAGTCCTCCACTGAGAGGTGATGACATTATGGTTATGGAAATACCTCTACTAAGAGGTGAATGATGATGAAAGAAACAATTGTCTTTTGAAAGATAACGAACGAAAAGATAATGAACGGAATAATGATGAACAACATTTCCTTAAAAAGAAAGAACGGATTGAAGATGAAAAGTAAAGAAAGAATTGGAGATGGTTTGATACTTGGAAAACCCTCTGCTACGAGGTGATTTCTGAAAAGTAGACAACTTAGAATGTTTTATGATAAAGTATATGCTTTGCGAAATGTTATCCTGTTTTGAAAGTAATGAACTGTTTTATTCCATTGTGCCATTTATAATACTCTTGCTTGTGATTGGTGAGCATGTGGACTTTAGCTCACCCCCACACAGATTGATGTTTTTGGCAGGTTTTGAAGTCAAGGCGATATCTGGTACTGTCCGCTGTGATTTTAGGCTTTAGATAAGGTAGTAGGGAAGTCGTGTCTTGGAAACACTTTTTGTTTATCTCGTTTTGGAATTGTAATTAATGAAAGGATGTTGAGAAGGCTGTGAGCCTCTTATATATGTTTCTGGATGTTATAATGGGCCCAAGGATGAAGTCCTGATGTTATGATAAAAGAAAAAAAATTATGTTCAAAATGTTGTGTATGTTTGTTAAGTTTGATGGGTTCAGTATCCATCCTCAGGTTCCGTGCCCGGTGCTCGGGGCGGGGCTTGACATAACCTGTGGGGGTTAGAAGGACTAGAACTATTAGAGGTCAACACCGTTACAGATCTATGGGATGGTTTGTGAGATCCTGAAGAAGAAGTCAAATATCTAACCAGGAGTGGAAGGCACTTTAAACCGGCATCTTAGAGAAATGTGAGCCTAGTCAGCCAGCAGTGAAATCCAAGGAAGAAGATGATGTTGTATTGAAGAAGCTTAAGAAAATCTAGACTAATCTGAGCATTTGGGGGATAGTGATGGCATCCCACAAGCACAGACAGGCCATCCTGAGAGCTTTGAGCAAAACTGACATCTCTATAGACATTACTCCTGAGCAGCTAGTAGGAGTGGTAGCCCCTACTCGGCTGACCAATGTCATTGCCTTCACAAAAAAAGATCTTCTTGTTGAAGGACCCTTGCACAGTAAGCCTTTCCACATAACAATCAAGTGCCTTGGTAAATTGGTACCTGTGGTCTTCATTGATAATGGGTCAGTGTTGAATGTCTGCCCGCTCAGGATAGTATATTGCCTCAAGTTGAAGGAATAGGATTTCACGCCGACTACCCAAGGGGTACGGGCCTATGATAATAGTCGCAGGAATGTGCTGGGGGTAGTCAAGTTTGCAGTTACCATGGGACCCGCTAAAAGTGAAATAGAATTCCATGTACTGGATGTGCCAGCTTCTTTCAACTTATGGTTGGGCCGACCTTGGTTGCATGATCCCAATGTACAAGAAATTCCATCCACCCTCCATCAGAAGGTTAAAATGATAAGGGATGGGGCTGTCTTAACCATTTTTGAAGAATCAAACATCCAGTCACTAGCTACTTATGTCACCCATTTGCTGGAAATACAACACAGGGAGGAGGATCTCACCCTGAGTGGTTTTGAATTTGACGAATCAATAGCTATGAAACCTTTGATGATCGGAGAATAGCTTTATATAAAATTTGAGGCGGTAACAATGATGGGCAAAATGTCATACTTCATAGGCCTAGGGCTTGGAAAAAGCCAACAACGCAGGACAGAACCGATAGATGTTCAGGACAATAGCCATACCTTTGGTCTGGGATATAAGCCCACAACCAAGGACTATGCTCAGAAAGTTGAAGAGGCACAGAAGAAGGCACAGGCCAAAAGAAACATAACAAAATACATGGCTCTAATGTCGACTTATGCGCCACTGAACAGGCAGTTTGTGAAGGAAGGTGAGGCTTTCTCATTTTGTGGATTCCCAAAAACAAGGATACATGAGGGGTCTAGGCAAAAAACACTTGGGATGGAGATATTCTTTAAACATCAGATGACAGACAACAAACTCGAAGAGGATGAAACAAAGGATGAGGGTAAAGCAAAAGAAGAGCACAAGAAAGACTGGATCGAGGATCTAGAGGAGCTCATATTTGGGTCGCTCTTTGAAGAATGAGTAGCTCTAATACACACGGAGGAGGATGCGGGCGTGATCGTCATGTTGAGCAGCGACGAGCCAGTTGATTATTCCAACCTAATAGTAGAGGACGACTGCGTTGTAATAAATAACTGGGCCTATGAATATAATATTTTGAATGTTGTAGATAGAGGGTTAGAGTCTAAGTTGAACTCATCTGCATCTGTAGGCCCAAAGTCCAATGGTGAGTCCGTTGGGCACCCACCTATTGGGGTGCCTCAGTCTTCTATTTCCTCTCAATGCATGTCAAAGGTTGTAACCTCCGTTGTTGACAACAATAACAACATGAGAAACTCTTTTAATTACCCTGTCGTACTTCTATTTGAATGTTTGAATTCTGACTTCGAAAATGATTTTGATGGGGCTGTTCAATGGGAAATAAGACTTTTAATTGAAAAAGAAGAAAAGATGCATGCTAAACCATTAATTAAAGAAACTTTTTCAATAAACCTGGGTATTGAGAAGGATCCCCAAATGGTCCAGGTCGGTTCTACTCTATCATCTAAAGAACGTGAGCCATTAATCAAACTATTAATGAATTTAAAGATATTTTCGCATGGTCATACGTAGACATACCCGGAATAGACCCAAAAAATCACCCAGCACAAAATTCCCTTCTACCCCGATGCCAAACCTATAAAACAAAAGCTTCAGCGTGTAAGACTAGATTGGGCCCTTAAAATTAAGGAGGAAGTTACCAAGCAAGTGAACATCGGCTTTCTTCAGGTGATAGAATACCCGAAGTCGGTTGCTAATATTTTCCCTATGACATAGAAAGACAGTCGTGTGTGAGTTTGCGTTGAATTTTGAGATCTTAAGAAAGAAAGTCCCAAAGATGACTTCCCTCTGCCACACATAGACGTCCTTGTGGACAATGCTACTGGCCATGCCTTGCTATTATTCATGGATGGATTCTCAAGATACAACTAGGTCCTCATGGCCCCCAAAGACATGGAAAAGACTATGTTCACCACACCGTGGGGGGCGTATTATTATCACGTTATGCCTTTCAATCTGAGAAATGCAGGAGCCACGTATCAAGGTGCTGCAATGGCATTACTCCACAATATGTTACACAAGGAACTGGAAGTATATGTTGATGATATGGATTTTAAATCCAAAGACTGTGAATGACATATACCATCTTTGGAGAAATTCTTCGAGAGAATCCAAAAATATCAAATAAGGTTGAATCCACAAAAATATGTTTTTGGAGTTACTGCAAGAAAAATGTTAGGATTCATCATCACCCAAAGACGGATAAAGGTGGACCCTTCTAAAATTAAGAGAATTCTGAAAATGCCTCCCCCGAAGACGGTGAAAGAAGTTAGAGTGTCACACCCCAATTCGGGAGAGGTGACCGGCCATAGATCATGGGTCTTAGTCCAAAGAACCAGGAAAGCCTAAACATGCAATTAGCTAACTATATGCTAATCAATATTCAATTTCCAAGGATTTAAGCAATTAAAATCTATACTCATAACTGTGGGTGAAACAGCCCATAAAATCTTGACAATGTGGTCAACAATAGCTCATAATTAAATGTTTGATTTATTAAATGCGAAAGAAAAATGAATAAATGCATGTTCCTAGAGGTCATGTCCTGGATCCCATGCTGCATTTGAGTCCATCGTCACAAACTCCATCACTAGTTACCTGAAATGGTTGAGTACAATGTCAGCCAATGCTGGTGAATGAAAGTATGCATAGTAGTGTACAGTTCTAAAATAAGAGATTTAAAATATGCTTTTAATTGAAACATAATCATGGCAAGGTAAAAGTAGTATAGATAAACAGGATGATCACACCACCCATTACTTTCTTTCTGTTCAAAATATTTATATTTTTTTCTTTCTTTCTCGCGTGATCTCGTTATCAAGACGAGTCACCCACATGTAACTCAGACAGGACAGCAGAGGTGTCCATAACAAAAACCTCGCATAAAAAGATATACCAACAGAAATCCGCGCATACAAAGATATGCCAACAAGACATAATAATATCCATAATAATACTGGTATAGCGATATGATCATACAACATGGTGAGAAACTATCAACGGCCATAGGAACAACATCCAGGGCATAAAAGAGTAACCAATGTCAACATCATAAACTCTGAGTTGCTTTAGCTCGTTGGATCCAACATCGAATACGAGTCACCTTAAGATGGTGTCTGGGTCTTTTCCCTCTGACGATTCTAGTTTATATCACCGGAGGCCTCAGACTGTCCCTTAAACTGTTGAGCAACTAGGGTCACCCAAGTCTCCAGGCAGGGTATTTTTCCTAGTTGGCCAGAATCACCTCCGTAGAGGGCTTTCCCCTAGACTTCCACATGGTCCCAATATAAACTTATGATCGCACCATAATAGATGAATAAAACATTTTCTATATGTCTCATAAGAAAAGAATTTGTACCATGATTTTTATAGAAAAAGATAATACATTGCAGTTTAAAGAATTTAGAAGCATACATATAATTTTTAGCTAAAACAGTTGGAGAATACGGTGGTTTTCATTGAAAATATGTAGCATACAAATTCACTCACCTGATATCCAATGCAATAATGGTATGAACTAGCAAAAGAAGAATTCCACGTCATCCTGATTATGCAATGCAATAACCATAATTAATATACAAGCTAATAATTGATTTAATTAACCAAACGGGCCCTTCCCCAGTTTTATAAGTTTTAATCCTTGTTTGTGGTGTTATTTAACTCATTAATTAACTTATTTACCATTTAAATTAATGCCCAAATAGAGCTTAAGCAACTGGATTTAATTTCAGAATTATTTTTCAGTATATTCGGTGGATGGGTCGAACCAAGTTGGTCACTGAGTCGACCCAAATGTGTTATAGGCGGCATGTGAGTCGACACAGAAGGGCTGTGTGTCGACTCAAGGGTAAGGGGGTCTCGGCACATAGCACACAAGTTACTGTGATTCGACTCACAAGCCTTGTGAGTCGACCTAAGACCAAACAGAGGCCAAGGGTCGACACAGCCAAGGCTGTGTGTCGACCCAAGGCAGATCATGGCATAGGCAGGCACGAGTGGGTCGACTCAAACTCCCCATGAGTCAACCCAAGGCTGGAGGGTCGATACATCAGTTGACCTAAGGCACACTTGAGTTGACCCAAGATGTTAGTGTGTCGACTCAAGGTTATAGGGGTACTGTGAGTCGACTCAAACCTCTGGTGAGTCGACTCAAAAAAGGTAGGGGCCACGGCATAGGTGTTGAGTTGACCGAAAAGGGTTGTGAGACAACCCAGGCAGGTCATGAGTCGACCCAAAGCATGGGTGAGTCGACTCAAAGCAAGGAAGGTCTCATGAGTCGATTCACACTCCACGTGGGTCGACTCACTAGCAACGGAGTCTCCTTCTACGTCACGTGGGTCGACACAACCAATGTGTGAGTCGACCCAAAGCTTCACAGTAGCTATTAATGGCTATGGAGCTTGGGTTTTTATAGTTTTTCTTCCATTCTTTCTTCGTGGTGATATATTCCAATATATATATATGATATTTTCCGAAGGTTTTACTCATATTTTTCTTGATTGATTATGATATTATCATGCATGGGTTTCTATACATATTACTGTTATATATTAATATATACGTATATATCGAATCTATTCTGTTGGTTTCTCATACAATTAGCCATGGTATTTTCTTATTTAATTATATACTTGATAGATTAATCTTTATAAAAACTATAATCCAATTATATAATAATATATATATCTATCTATTGTAACAAAAGAGAAACAAAGGGCATGAGCTACTGACCCGTGATCACCTAAGGTGATGAGGATGATGATAATATAGACGGTGGCGGTGTCACACGATGGAGATGGTGGTGCACAGTGGTGATGGCAGCGGTGGCGGCTGCTGGGAATGACAGTGGTGGCACAGCTGGTACGTGGAGGGAGGGAGAACAGAGAGAAAGTGATTCGGAGAGAGGAGTTGAGATGGGTTTCCTAAGGGAAAAGGGGAATCCCATTTAAAATGGGATAGAGGCCACAAAATCAGGAATTGCATCCCTGGTTTTCTTTTTTGAATTCTAATCTTTCCAAATCAAACATACTAGCTGGCGTAATAGCCTCATACTCAATATATCGTTTCTTATTTATTTTTCTTTTCACCTATATGCCTCTTCTTCCTTTAATTAATTAGGTATTAACAATATTAATTTATTCTCTCAATTAAATTTTTCTGAACATTTAGTTTAATTAACTACCTTATTATTAATTCATTTATTTTATAATATTTTTATTATTTATTTGTTAGTGTATTAAAAATTTTAAATGTCTAGCAATTTAATTAAATTTTTCTCATAAATTATTTTAAATTAAATTATTTATTATTAAAAATTCTCGAGTTTTACAACCAAGAGTTGAAATCCTTGAGTCGACACCTCCAAGATTTTGGATCGACTCACACAGAAGGTCCACACTTGGGTCGACACAATCGATGCTTGGGTCGACTCAGACCCTCACCTGTCAAAACTACCAAGAGCCAACAATTCTTGAGTCGACACACCTCCCACTTGAGTCGACCCATAACCTGAAAATCGATGTTGCTCGATTTTTAGGACATGTCTGGTCTAAGGCTCTGTGTGGGGAGAAAAACTTAGTTTTTAGAATATATCTTTTAAAACTCCTTTCTCACCATAAACTCCTTCAACCTCCTCCCTCTATATAACTAACATGAATGACCCCAAACTTCTCGAAAGAACAACTTTTATCAAAATCCTGTAACTGAACTCCCAATATTCCCATATTCTCACTCACTCTTGGGGTTAAAACAACCAAAATTGCATGATTTGTTTAGAGTAAAAGAGACTAGGAAAGAGAGTTCAAAACATCCAAAACAAGGAATAGATATTTACCTCTTGAGATTTTTACCAGTCTGGTACAGCAACTAGAGTCTCCAACCCAGAAATTCAGTTCCTTTTCTTTGTCTTCTTCAAACTTCTCAGCTCAGCTTGTGACATCCCGTAACTTTAATAAATAAATTTTAATGTGAAAATTAATTATTCATGAGTAGGGGAATAATAATTTGCAATTAACCTCGGACCAATCCACGAAGCTTAATAATGAGAGGGACCAAGTGCAAAGGTTTCCTATTTTGGGAGTAATGTTTTTTTGGCATTTTCGAAAGGAGGTTTTCACCTTGCTCAAAGTGATTGGGGAAATTTTGATCCTAAACCTAAGGTTATTAGTTGCGTGAGGATGATGCTGAATGAAGGCTGGAAGCCAAATTTATTAACCATAAATTCTTGTTTTGGTGTGTGAAGAATATTTTTGGGGGGAAATGAAAAGGAACAGGTGGCTCAGCCATTAACGGCGAGGATCAGAGGCGCGCGAGGTGTGGTGGAGCAGGGAGGCTGACTCGTGGCTACGACGAATAGCCGCTGTCCATTAGAGCGGCGATGGCGCAGATCAGCGCTGCGAAGGCTGGCGCAGGCGCGCGACGGTGAGTAGGACGCCATCGATGATGGTGGTTCTGCCACCAATTGAGAAAATATAGAAGATCGAAGGGGCAAATCACAGAGAAACTATGGTTGGTTTTTGCAAAACAGAGGGGATGTTAATATGGAGGGGTTTTCATGGTTGGTTGAGGAGGGACCTCCATGAATGTCTGGTTCTC
>JAUTBS010187044.1:0-11880 GCA_032361285.1 Aequorea victoria | reverse complement strand
ATGAGAATGAATATGTTGAGTAAGGACAAGAACCAATATGAATTATTTTCTTTTCAAGAATAAGATAAGAACTGAAATGAAAAAGAGATTGAAAATGAACTTAAATGAATGAAATGAAATTTTATATGTCGTATGACTACTCCTTTAAAATGAAAGAATGAATTGAATGAAACTTCCATTTTTCGTATACTTTTTTATATATGTCTTGCCATGATATGTTAAATACAATCTATTTTATTTTTTCGTTTTAGAACTGTACGTATTATGCATGTTTCTACTCACCAGCTTTTTGTTGATGTTGTATTCACCACATTTTCAGGTTAAGTAAGGAGAAGCTTGGATTTTAAACTCGATACTTCAAGGGATCCAGTATACAGACCTTCAGGACATGCATTATTTTTATTACTTCTGCATATTCTACATTGTTATTGGCATTATGACACATGAATTATTGATGCTGTACGACATCATTATTGGATTTATGGGCTTTAACCCAATTACTAATAAAATGGAATGTTTTATATTAAATGCATTAAATTGAATCTTAACTAAGCAAACAGATCACTTATTTTTGTTAAGGCTTACTTAGTTTGTTGGGCCACAGGCCCAATAACAATGGACTGTCACCTTTCTCAAATTGAGGCATGACAGTTTAATTATCGAAATTTTATCACATGGGCCAATTATAGGTTTTAAACATTTTCTCAAACACCTCTTGAGCTGAGCATGTTGTAATCTCTCTCCTCTCAAACCATTTACCACTTACCACAACCCAAGGCAGATTATCACAACTCAATTAGCTTTTTTGGCTTATTTTCATTTGTAGTGTATTTTTTTTATTTCTCTTATCGAGATGAAAAAAATAACTAATTTTTAAAAAAAACAAGGTTGTTACTTGATGAGTATGAATTAAACGGTTGGTTACAACCGACCAAGATCACAACTGACTAACATTACAACCGATCAACCGAGACTATGACCGACTAAGATTATAATCGATCGAAACTACAACTAATGAAAGCTACATTTTTAACCGAATGAGCGCACGACATCAGACCAATTATATTAACCAGTTTACAGAGCACTCGAGAAATACTCGGAAGATGTGTTTAATCTCTGTCGTTTGTGTGATCAAAAATAATATTTTCTTAATTCGATTAAAATAGTTACTCCGTAGAATAGTGGTTAAGACCGAGTATCGTTCTGCAAAGACAAATAGACTAAGTTGTGTTGAGTCTCGAATAATTCTCAATTTAATTTGATTAAAAGAGATTTGTGATTAGCTAATTGAACTCTAAAATGATTAAAATGAAAAGGTTCTTTGTTAAAAGAGAAAGACGCCTAAGGTTAGAAATTCACCCTAACTTTGTAATTACGAACATGCATTTAAAATGAATATTCAACCATTCAATTCAATTAGGATCCGTTTTGACTACAAGTCGCCAAAGAATCAATAAGAAGATAAATATGATTGCAACTTGGCATAGATTATCTTTCAAAAGCACGGATCGTCCTTAAAGATTTGGCATGATCCGTCTCATCGTAGCATAACCTACCTCACGTCTCAATCATATTCAAAAAAATTATTATTTGTATAACTCCGTCATCGTAATCACAGAAAACTAAGACGAAAGCAAAATCATGAAAATAACACCGATTGATTCACAAATCAAAAGCCCGAGTTTATACAAAACGTTGAATCAAATATTTGCAATATAAATCTTACATGCAAAAATCCTAATTACTTGGCTAGGGTTTTATCCAAACCCTAGGCATGAGGGGATTAGCCGCTCATTGACGAGAGAGATGAAATTGATCTGGATAGAAGAGCCATCTCGATCTTCTTTTTTGTTCTCCCGCTTGAACCCTAGCCGCCGTGGATGTTTTCCTCTCAATTTTGGACCCTTCCTTCTGATGACACTTTTCTTTTTATACTTTTCCCCAAAAGCCACGCGAACGACCTAATTTAGAAATTGATTTACCGCAGAACGTCCGGATCCAGGTGATGAGCGTCTGGACTTTTTTGCCCAGAGGCTTATTCTTCGTGCTCGAGCGTCCGGATGCAAGTGACAAGCATCCGGAGATTTTTGTCCCGTGGCCATTCCTCTTTTAGGACGTCCGGACGTTTTGAAGTAGCATCCAGACGTTTTTGGGTAGTTTGCATCTCGAACATCTTTTTGCATTATTTTCTGTCTTTTTACGTCATTCTCGCCCCATGTCCGATTATCTGCTTCTGCACATAAAATAATGCTAAAATATTCATTAAATAGATGAATTGAGGACATAAAATATAAGTTGAAGGGTTTAAACGTGTCCATTTAAGCTCAGGTCACTGAGACATGGTATCTCCCTCTGGAAGAACTTACATACACCCTAATCATGGCATCCCAGAAGTTGATACACTACTTCCAGGCTCACCCCATTACTGTCCTAACAAAGTACCCGTTGAGAGCTCTTCTTGGGAAGGTAGACCTCATGGGTCGAATCTCAAGATGGGCAGTTGAGCTTGGTGAATATCATATTATATATGAGCTACGGACTGCCATTAAAGCCTAAGTCTTGGTAGATTTCCATGTTCATTTCACTTCTTCTTCCACGACACCTAGCTCAACCGATGATGAGTCTTCAACCGAGCTAGTAGGGGCAAAGGTGAAGCTCTCAGAGAATGGGAAGGAACCCTCAGCCGCAGCCTGGAGGCTCTAAGTGGATAGTGCCTCAAATGGAAGGGGGCAGGATCTGGGATAGTACTCACCTTTCCGGAAGGGATTATGTTAGAGCAATCTATAAAACTCAGCTTCTATTCTTCCAATAATGAAGCTGAGTATGAAGCTCTACTGGCCGACCAACGAGTAGAAAAGAAACTTTATGTGTCCGAGCTAACAGTGTGAAGTGACTCCCAGTTGGTAGTAAACCAACTGACCGGGCTTTATGAGGCTAGAGATGATAGGATGTCCAGATGCTTGGTGAAAGTCAAGAAGGAGCTCGAAGCTTTTAAGGAGTTTGGCATAAAGCAAATAGGCCGAGAATTGAACTGTCATGCCGA
Organism: Aequorea victoria; assembly: GCA_032361285.1. Lineage (NCBI taxonomy): Eukaryota > Metazoa > Cnidaria > Hydrozoa > Leptothecata > Aequoreidae > Aequorea > Aequorea victoria. The sequence continues at coordinate 8,837 of JAUTBS010187044.1, read as the reverse complement.
CGCTCTAGTATCCCTTGCCTCAGCATCGTAATCTTGCAATCCAAGGACGATCATCGTCGACTTTTTGGCCAAGCCAAGCATAGAATGGGGGTAGGGCCGGATAGATGTTGTCCATGCCGAGCTAAGCCCGAGCTAGATGGATCCTATTGCGTCTTTTATCAAGACCGACCAGCTACCGGCTGACAAAAGAGAGGCACACAAAATAAGATTAAAAGTCGCTCAGTTTTGGCTCTCACCAACAGACAAGCTATACCGAAGATCATTTATTTGTTCGTACCTTTTGTGCGTACATCCAAATTTGGTATAAGACTTGCTATTTGAAATTTATGAGAAAATTTGTGGCAGTCATACTGGGGCAGATCCCTAGCACACAGAGCGATAACGCAGGGATATTGGTGGCTATATATGCAAAATGATGCCCAATAATACGTTCGAAAATATTAAAAGTGTCAAAAGTTTGCTTCTCTCATACACCAACCAGCTGGGGAACTCTCGCCTCTCATAAGCCCTTGGCCCTTTGCTTAATGGGATCTAGACATTGTAGGACCTCTACCTAGAGCTGTGAATAATAGATGATTTATCATAATGGCCATAGATTATTTTACAAAATGGGTGAGGTCGAGCCCTTGGCCAACATCATCGAAGCCGATGTGAAGAAATTCATTTGGAAGAACATTATCACTAGGTTTGGCATCCCAAGAACCCTCGTCTCGGACAATGGGACCCAATTTGATGGCAGAATCTTTCAAACATTCTTGGCCGAGCTAGGAATTCATTTTTACAACTCTACTACGGCCTACCCACAATGTAACGGCTAAGCAGAAGCCTCCAATAAAATCATATTGGATGGAATAAAGACGACGCTAGAAAAAGCAAAAGAAAGGGTTGATGAACTCCTCAACATCCTGTGGACATACCAAATTATACCTCGTCGTGCGACAAAGGAAACACCCTATTCCATGACCTATGGGACCGAAGCGATAATTCCCTTGGAGGTCGGCCTTCCTATTATGAGGACTGATCTGTTTACACTTGAGAACAATGATGAGATCCTAGCCAAAGACTTAGACCTGGCCGAGGAATGACGTGAGACCGTTCTGCTCAGAATCCAGGCATATAAAAAAAAATGACAAAGGAGTATAACAAGAAGGTCAAGCATCGGCTCTTCGGCCCTGGGGACATTGTACTCTGAAAGGTGATAGCAATACTAGGGTGGCAACGGACCGGAAGCTTGGTGCAAATTGAGAAGGACCGTACAATGTACGATCAATCGCAGGCACCAGAACTTACAATCTGGAGGACAACGATGGGAAAGTCACCCATCGACCATGGAATAGAGCTAACTTATGCTTTTTCTATCACTAAGTTGTAACTCGACTGGATATTGCAATAATATGGGGATCATTCAACAATATTTTTCTTGCATTAGTAAATACAGTTGAACTAGAATAGTTTGTGCCATACAGGAGTTAGAACAACTTCTTGGGTTAGTACGACCCTGCAACCAAAGTAGAACAGTTCGTACATTTTAGGGTAACAACTCCCTACAGATGAACAAGAACAGCTTGTGCCATTGATGAGTTAGAACAACTCATAGGGTTAGTATGGCCCTACAGTCGAATTAGAACAATCCGTGCCTTTTAGGGTAACAACTCCCTACAGTTGAACTAGAATAGTTCGTGTCATTTAGGAATTAGAACAGCTACCAGGATTTAGTACGGCCTCATAGCTGAACTATAACAGTTCGTGCCACGCAAGAGTTAGAACAACTTCAGGGTTAGTACGGTCCTGTAGCCAAACTAGAACAATTCGTGCCTTTTAGGGTAACCTACAGCCAAACTAGAACAGTTCATGCCATTTAGGAGTTAGAATAGCTCCCGGGGTTAGTACGACCCTTCTATTCATATTGTCGAGATATTCTTAAAAAAAGGAGCTCGGTTTTATACCGAGATACATTAAAAATTTATGATTTCAATGAGGCATGTCAGAATTTGCAAGATTCACCGAGTTAACACACTTCAAGATAAGCAACACAATTACACTATGAAAGTAAGAAAGTACAAGGTACAGGGAAGTGAAAGTTGCATCATTGTCTGCTTACAAAAAGGACATTGTCCTTTATAACAAAGAAATAGATTAACGTCAAAACAAGAATCCAAAATAAAAATAAGAAATAAAGTACAAGTCCTGTAGTGGAGAATAACACCTCGATCACTTCGGTGTGATCTCCATTGGCAGCTGGCTCGGCGGGGGCATCAAGGATGACATCGATTGGGGAATCCATCATTGTCTGCTTAGCGACCACTAGAGGAATGGGCGTGCCGGTGTATAGGTCATCCAGGATGACAGCTCAAAGTGGAGACTCTACAGGAACCTTGGCCCTGGAAAGGGTTATTTTATATCCTGAGTAGAAGATCTCAGCCTTCATCTTATGTACTTCGGCGAGGTTGTGCTGCAGAGCCTCATCCTAACTGACCTGCCACATTTGGTCGTCGCGCTCTTATTGAGCGGCGTCTACCTCGTGTTGGGCAAGCCGGATGACTCCAATTGGGTGTTAACCTCGGCCAACTACGTCTTCAACGCCATCATCTCGGTCGCCGAGACTGAGGCTTGGGCTTGTAGCTCTCCTACCTGGAGGACGAGTGGGGCTTTCTCGGCCTCTATGGTCTTATTCTTTGCCTTTTCGGCCTCCAAGGCCTTCTCGGCCTCCAGCCGAGCCTCCTTGCCTCCGAGCCGTGCATGGTCTTCCTTGCCGTATTTTGCACGCCACGATAGTTACTCGCCAGGGAGTGGACACACTGGACCCCTACACAAAATGCATCAAAGTCCATCAAAAATCTGATACAAGATACTTAGACAACAAAGAAGACAATAAAAGAAGGAATGAAGGAAGTCCAAACATACCCCAATGAGAAACTACAGTGCTCGACACCGGTCGAGCTCTTCGAAGGCCTCATGCTCGTCCATGTCTCCACAGAGTAGCATGACCTTGGCAACTTCGTAGGTTATGCTGGGATCGGCTTTGCTCCTGGCCGAGGAAAGAAGGGGTCGACCGTCCAGTATAAATAAGGGTGCCTAGATCTCGTCGGCCTATTCAGAGACCTGGCCCTTAACGGCAGCGTCCACTGCCTTTCTTTTTCGTCTAGACCTGGCCAAGTTGGCAGCCAAATTTGGATCAATGGAAGGAGCCAAGGTGGTGGTCTCCACTGACGACATTGTCGTAGCAGGACAAGGAGGTGGAAAAGTAGACCTCGAGCTGGTCCTAGTGACCCGGGCATACGATGAATATGAGGCCGACGAAGAAGCCCCCCAGTATCCTTCTTCGATAGGGGCAATCCAAAAATTAATGGTGGTCCTCACTCTTGGCATCTCTTCTTCGGTGGAGGAGCTGGTATTGGCTTCTTACTTAGGAGAGAAACTAAGTCTTTCTTGGTGAACTGTAGGGGCTTGGTCGGTAAGGGTCTCTCTCAAAATAGGGGAAGGACAATTGCGGTGCCAAAGTGTATGTCGGTAAGAAGGAGTGTAGTCGAGCAACGTTAGGGCCGACCGCTCTTCGATACAGAACGCAGTGTCGATTATATGCTTGTTGCATGCACTACGGAACCGATGAACTAGACCAGTGGCTGCACAAAAAAGATAGTTAGAAAAACATCAAACACTAAAAAGATAAGGAATTGAAATGGGAAAACTACCGACCTGGGGCAACGGGCTGACGAGGAATGCCAGACTCTTCTTCAGAGTGTTCGGTTGGGAACTCGAATGAGCCACCGACAAGAATAAAGTCATCCGAGTGCTTATCTGAGTTTGGAAAATCTCAAATCAGCTCTAACCTCTTGTCCCTGGACCTAAGGGAATGCATGGAGACGTCCTTGTTTGAAGATAAAGAATAACACTTGAACAAATCAGGAAGACTGAAGCTAATGCCATGTTGACGATTTAGCTCGGCAATGCTGTTAATTTTACAGTAGAAGTTGATGGATATTTGAGAATGACTCAGCCGACGTATGACTAAAGTCTCCCTGAGGAAGGGGTCGAGGGGAAACCTTACCCCACCCTCGACAATCGAGACAATGGAAAATGGGCATTCTCCGTGCTCAACAGCATGGAGATTAGGGATGAAAATTTTCTCCGCCCCGCCCCCCGCATGTTCATGCCCCGATTTTTTCAAGTTTTTCCCGCTCCCGATAACATGTTGGGCGGGGACGGTATTTGCTTCTCCCGCCTCGATTTTTCCCACCCCGCCCCCGATTACATAAAATAAGTATATTTTTATATATAAATACATAGATAATTTTTTTTAAAACTAACACAAGAGACGTAGCGGCATCCAACAAAAACAAGAACAAAAACCCCAGCAGAGCAGAGATTCTAAACTTTCATTCTATCTTTATTTGTACTTTTTTGCTAAAATTACAGTATATATATTTTCTTAGTTCAGATTAATCTAAAAGTTCTAGTTTTTGAAGTATCAATCCACAGTTCTATCTTAAAGTTAAAGAGAAATTCTTTGCATTTCATCTAGTAATCTCATCCATGACTAATGCAAAAAGAAAAGGATTCAATGACAGTCCTGGATATAAGCCTATTGTTCTTGAAAATTCACTTGTCCCTATGCTCCCCCTGCTATTCTCATACTAATCACGCCTTGATCACGTGCGTACTTATTTACATTAAATATGAGTCGACGCTCTTTCCCATTTTAAAACTCCTCACTTTCTCTCTCTTGGAATCGTAGTGAGTTGAACTTCTTAGTTTTTGGTAGAGGGCAGTATGTCTGCTAATCATAGGCACAAACAGCAGGATTTATGATGTCAAACATGTATGGAAGTATTAAGACATTCATTTTACTTTTCTTTGTTAGCAAAGGGGCCTCACTAGTAACTTAAACATAAAAATAACTAATATAACATTTTATGGCTATTGAAGAGAGCTTTTTAATATTGTTTCCACAAAGCTTTAACCTTGACATTGAAGGGCTCTGTTTTATCATTGCAGCCCTTGACATGCTGGTGCTATGGTCTGCTAGATCTTAAACCACAAATGAATTTGTAGCTTTTTTTAGATATCCACTTCACTTACCAACTGCTGGTGTCTTTTAGGTGCACCAAATCTAAAATTGTTTTACTTGGATCAGCAGTTGTTTTCCAATCTGCATATATGTGTAATTTCCCTTTCCGATCGTTGATATTATTTTTAAATATTCAGATTTTAAAGGAGTTTCTTGGTTTTGCTGAAGCTGAAGTGAGATCTTTGGCTTCACTTTATTCTGGAGTGGTATGTCTCAATGTTTTCTTTCAACATTTTTGTTGTCATCACAAGATAAAAAAGACATATCTAAACTTTGATGATTCCAGGGAAGGAATGCAGATGCGTTGGCTCTTTACTTTGGAGAAGATCCAGCCCGTACTCCATTTGAGCAAGGTAGTTATGGTCTATTAATTTCCTATAATATGTTGCTGTAAATATTAACATGCAATTAAAGTAATTCGGTGCTTATTCAAAATAAAAACAAATTGAAGTAAATTTAATAGAAAGCAAACATTTTCTTACTCAATTTTGCTTGGTAAAGATCATTACATACATGTTGACCTCAAAAACCCAAAGACACTCTAGGGGTTTCTAAAGATTCTTACGTACACGTTGACCTCAAAACATACTTAGTTTTGTGATTCTTCAATTAATCTGGTTCTTTATTGGCTTTCACTGCATAATCAATAAACAACATTGTGCGTATAAATAGGATGTTTAAGCTAGACATCCTAGTAAGTAACCTACTACCACAGCTAGTTATATCAACTACACGAAACAATCCAGAGGTATATATACGAGTTTCAAATATGAAGAGAAAGTACATATCAATATCCAAGAGTCAGAATCCTCTCAGTTGCCCATACGCACACTCTAGAGGTCTCTACCCTTTGAGGCCAACCTCTACTTATCTCCCAGCTACCCATAGACACTCTAGGGGTTTCTAGCCTTTTGAGAGTAGACCATAGCAATCACCACCTTTATCAAATCCAATATCAAAAAAAACAAAATAACAGACGATGCATGACCAAAAAATTTCAGAACCAAGACTAGTTTCATACTGATCCATAATTTTAGAAAAAACACAGGAATAAAAAGATTATCTTTGCCTCATTAAAGCATTTCAAGAAGAATGGTTATTGTAGAAAATACTAGAAATGGTAGGAAATAAGATGAGTCAACACTAGGTACAAATAAGATATGAGTTACCTCAAGCAAGTAAAAATTGTCGACCTAATAAGCAAGCAAAATATAATTCACTTCAAGTACAAGGTGTTTCCTAGCATGAGATGTCCGAATCCATAAGCTTGAGGTGTACATATAAGAGGCATGACACATGCTAAAAATGACGAGAAAGTACGAGTTGACTTTCCACAAGCACAATGTGTCACCCATGTTTTCACCAAGTAACTCCTCATTCTTAAACTAGTTATTGTGTTTATGCTTATTGATCCATGCTTAGAATTAATTAATCACAACAAAAGCGAGTTTATTATTAATTTATTATACCATGATATAACTAATACTCTTCTTTTATCCTCATGTTTTAAAAAATTTGGTCTACAAAATCTTTGATTCCTTGAAATTTAAAAACCTAAGGCTTGGGCTGCTCACTCTAGTTATGCCTCTTTTTATTTATTTATTTTTAATTCTTTTGCATGTCCCTTGAACCCAAAATACTAATCGCCCATTTAGTCATATGTAAGATCTAATGGGTAACCTCTGATAACATTATGACGACCCAAACCCCACCTTAGTAGATGAGAGTCTCGATTGGCCTCGAGTTGCTGTACTGAATAGTGCAAATTTGAAGTATAATAAAAGAATAAATTAATGAACCAAATTTCTTTGAAATCAATTCAAGTTACAACCGTCCCAAAATATCAATGGCTACAAAAATATTTCAAATAAAAAAATTTCTTAATTCATCAATTAAACTGATTCTTTATTGGCTTTCACTCCATAATCATCAACTTGCATTAAGGGTATAAATTGGATGTTTAAGGTAGACAACTCAATAAATAATCAACTATCACAGCTAGCTGAATCAAGTATAGGAAACAATCCAGAGTCATATAGGAGTTTCGAATACAAAGAGAAACACACATCAATATCCAAGAGTTTATGGTAGACAGCTCAATAAATAATCAACTATCACAACTAGCTGAATCAAGTATACGAAACAATCAAGAGTTATGTATACGAGTTTCAAATACGAATAGAAAGCACATGTCAATATCCAAGAGTCAAAATCAAATATCTTAACTGCTAATAAGTGGACATTCTAGTGGCTTCTACCCTCTGAGAGCAAGTGTGGGCCTCTATCCATCTCCCAACTGCCCATAAGCGGACACTTTAGGGGTTTCTACTCTATAAGAATAAACCATAGCGATCACCACCTTTATTAAGTCCAATCTAAAAAAAGATATGTAACATAATAACAACAGACGAATGAACATATAATTTTTGTAATCAGGATTAGTTTCATACTTGATTCATACTTTTAGGAAACACAGAGAATAAAAAAGATTATCTTATCATCCTTAAAACATTTCAAGAATAATAGCTAATATAGAAAGCACTAGAAGTGGTAGAAGATCACTTTCAAATAAACAAATGCTTTTTTCCCACTCTTTCTCTATCATGCTTTTGTTAGAGTTCAATGAAAGAATAAATTTGCCTAGAATTCTCTAATATTTATAGATGTATACACAAAAACTAGGTGAATATTGAGTAGAATATGTCAACACTAAGTTCAAATAAGATGCGAGTTATCTCAATCAAGTAGGAGGTGATGAAGTAATAAGCAAACAAAAGATGATTCAGCTCAAACACGAGGTGTTTCCTAGTATTAGATGTGCAAATTGATAAGCATGAGGTGTTGATGTAAAAAGTATGACACATGTCTAGGCTACAGAATGGTAGAGAAAGCATGAGGTGTTGATGTAAAAAGTATGACACATGTCTAGGCTACAGAATGGTAGAGAAAGCATGAGGTGGCTTTTCACAAGTACGAGGTGCCATACACGTCTTTATCAAGTGACTCATTATTCTTAAACTAGTTATGGTGGTTATGATGATTAATCCATGATTATAACTAATTCTCACTATTTTATAAATTGATTTGGTGGTGTTTTTCATTTTCGAATTTTTCCCCGCAGAACTAGGGTTCTTTTCTGGATAGTCGAGTTCTTGCCCCTTTCGAACCAAGCCATAGACCATACAGATTCCCTAGGGATCGACATACATGTATGGAAACACCTCCTTGGCTTTTGTGAGGTTTTAATGAGTTTTCCAACTACAGAACTGTCTCGGACGTTATTCAATGTGTTTTTTGAGTACGTTGTTGTAATCTCATACTTTTATGAGGTATTCTCATGTTTTTTTTGCTTCTTCTATTCTTGGATACTTGCTTCAAGTGGTTTTGGGACAGATTTGGTTGTTTTTGCTGTGATTTGGGCATTTTTTTAAGGTTAGAATTGATCTGCTTTTCAGTGGTTAGAATTGCTAGGTTTTTTAGGCCAGAATCGCATCAAGTGGTTGTAATTTTATGTTAGTCGTCACTTTTGTTTTGAAAAGGAAATTGCAAACTTAGTTTGTTAACTTACTTCTTAATCCACTAAGAATCACTTATTTGACCAAACTGATTCCTTCTAAGATCTTATATGGAAGAAAGTGACGAGAGAAATTGAAGGGTGAAACTTGGGTAAAAAATCTCCTAGGAAATGCAGATCAAAAATCAATTTGGCATAACATTAGAAGTTCATTAATAAACTCACAAAATCTTGAGAAGAGGGGGGGGGGGGGGG
>JAUTBS010186934.1:0-11882 GCA_032361285.1 Aequorea victoria | reverse complement strand
ATCTAGGTGACCAAACTTAGAGTTTCATACTTAACCTATCTTGATTGAATTTCTAAGTCTAAGTTGTCACTTGCTTGGTGCATCTAAGTGTTGAATCTTTAATTTCACTATTAGGGTTTGTGTGATTTAATTTTTAGGGTTTAACACTTCTTAATTTGATTAGGGTATAATTACGCCTAGGTTAAAGTACTGGCGAAAAAACGGGTCTTTACAGCTCTTCTTCGAAGCACTCTTGAAGAGCAGCTCGAGCTAAACCTTCGCTCAAAGGCTCGCTCAAGCGGCCTTTCGAGCAAAGGCAAAAATTCTATTTTTTGCACTTTAGCTGCAACTACTAATTGTTGCTGTGTTTTGCCCCAAATGTTTTACAAAACATGTTACAAGAAGTTTGACTATCTTGTATATGATTTGAATTTAGTTTCTTGAGCACTAAATGGATGTGGATTAAAGAGAATTTGGGATGCCTTGATGAGTGGTTTGTTGAGCCAAGCTTCAATCAAATACTCCAGAATGTCATTTTCTTGAACTGTCAAAGATCTGATATGCATCAATCTTCTCCAAAGCAATCCAATCTTTTCCAAAGTAATCCATAGGATCAGATTCTCATAAATATAAGCATGCCTGAGATAATATGAGTGGTGGCTTAATTTGATCATATAGGAGACAACATGTGGATTATGAAATTTTAGCATTTTTTGACTTAGCTTCCTTTTAATCTGATTCTTCTTCTTCAAGTTTTGTTGAAGTTGTGCCAATATAGGAACACTAACAATCTTCCTCTTTGATATTTTCTTGACAAAACTTATATATGTGCACAGTCTAGAGATACAACATATATCATATATTTGCAAAACAATAAGATAAATATGTTTGCAGTACAATAAGATAAAGAACTGAGTGCTACTGAAACATAAAAATTGGTTACCCGAATGGTAGCACAAAAAACCTAAACAACATAGGAGAAATACGAAAAGAAATACGAAATAACACTTAAGACTCCCCCTATCTATAAAAGATATCAGTATTATCTTTCCTCCTTTTTGATCGAAAATGCCAAAAAGAGGGGAACACTCAGTCGAAAGAGCTGTCGGCATGAGGATCACGAGGGCCAGGTGGATGACGACGAGGAGCACCACCAAGGCGAGAGCGAACATACTTCATCTAATCACGAACATAAAGGCAAAAACTCTCGAGATCCCGATCAAGCGCATCAAAGCGATGATCAAAGTGACGAGTCATCTGATCCATCCGCGCACAAAGAGGCAAAAAAATGATCAAAGCTAACAAAGCCTCCAACTGGAGGAGCATGGCTAGGAGCAACATCTCTGGGAATAGCAAGGGCATCAGTAGGAGAAGGAACATAGGGATCCACCAAGACCTTATCATCTTCGCTCGTGGAGTCTGGAGGATTAGGAAGATGAGCACGACTACGATGAGTAGTAACCAAAGAGATGAGCTCAGTAAACGGAATGAAGAACTCACCATCGTTAATGGGAACGCCCTGAGCAAGTGCAAAACATGTAATCAAAGAGCCAAAATGAAGCCCGACCCTGCCGATGGGCTGAGTATAAGAGTCATAAACACGAGTCCATATCAAAGACGCAAGATCAATGGAGTTTTGTGTCACACCCACTCCCTTGAGGATGTTTTACCTGCTCGGAGTGGTGCAACACAAGCTCACCTGATTCAAAGAACTTAATAAATATACCAAGGATGCACTCTGCATCACTAACCTCCATTCATTGATTCTCAAAACTGACTTGAATAAAACTGACATCAACTATGAGCTGATTATACAACCGATGCAGGATACACAATCCCTAATAAAAAAAATGAGAGTCATTACTCTTCTTTCAATAGATTCTTCTTCATTAATCTCATCAAGGTCTCATACTTACATCACACATCTTCCGACCTCAATCGTACCATGGTGGACTAACTATCTACCCTGCAATAAGGTCTACAACCAAAAATATTACAAGAGAGTGAACTTAGCATTATAATAAAATGAGACAAAAAATAATCTTTCACAAAGAATATGATTGAAAAGTAGTTTCACACATTGATCAGAACAGTTCTCATATGCCACATGCATTCATAATTCAATAACTTTTATCAACTTAAAGGAGTAGGCTCAATACCAAAGTGTTATATTTTGAATAATCATTTTTATATAACACATATCATCCAACTCACTCTCTACAATACCCAAGTAGTTGTTTTTCTCACGATCGGAAGTTCCGACTTTTTCATAACCTCAATCACAACTCACTATATTAGAGTGACAGATATGATGGTCACTCTTTAATCACTAATGGTAGGTGCAACTCACACCTATAAAGGGCAAAAGCCATAAATGCTATCTCACACTTATAAAGGGTAAAAGCCATAAAGGCTATCTCACATCCATAAAGACAAAAGTCATAAAGGCTATCTTACACCCATAAAGGAAAAAAGTCATGAAGGCCATCTTACACCCATAAAGGACAAAAGCCATAAAGGGTATCACATACGAGCCGAATACCCACAATTTTTGGCACACTCAAATGAAAATCATTATTCATTCATGCAATATGATTTATTATTTTCTTATCAAACTTCATTATTAAAACAAGCTCTACGTTTGAGTGAACCAAACATCAATTTCATTATCAATAAGAGAACTTTCTTTGAAAAATATTTATGAGTTCATTAATCAAGCATGTTATCAAAATATTTCAAGATAATAAACATTCATCGCACTTCATTATAATATAACTAGACACTCTCACCTGATTCGAGCGTTTCAAGATTCATCTCTTTTCAACCTAAGGCATCGATCCTCCGTCCGTGACTACCCCTTTGAGACCTAGGTTTTATAACCACCTATGTATATAAAATAAATCAACACATTTCTCATATGTTTATATGTATGAGAATATTTAATTTCTCTTAGATGAATCTAAGATGGCTTCATTCTTTAAGCTTGCAACATTCTCCTTCATAGGTTCCTACAATCCAACCACTTGTTCTTTTGGTCCAAAGAAACAATTGAATTTTTATCATCTTAATAATACTCTGATATGTGTTAATCATTCATTAGAGTTTCTAATAACTCAAATCCTTAGGCTTAGGTGTTTTGTTCCACTTGAAACACCATTTCGCTTAGTCTTCTCCAAAATTCACATTCTGCCACCCCACTTAGAAATTAGCAATAAATTGCTAACATTTTCTGTAATTTTTATCAAATATTTTTCACTGCTAGAGTAAGGTGCTAGACAACTCTTTCATGAAGGGATCAACTCCCAACTCTCTCTGAAAACATGTCTAATTATATTTACTAAAAATAGAGTTCATTTTTGGTCCCTATTTGGGAGAATCTTAATTACTCAAAATCGGTCCAATGAAATTGAGTTTTATAATTTCTCAGTGAAATTAGACTCTTAGACCTTTCTTTCCATATGTGTTTCATATTTAGGGGATTATTATATATGTAATTAAAATTCTTCAAAGTTGAATCTAAATCTGCCCTTCTTGCACCTGAAAATTGAAGATTAAGATTGATGTACTAAATTATATTTTTAAATTCCAATACAAATCATACATGTTATAGACATTAATATAACCCCAAGAAATCCATAATTGAATTTATTTTAGGGTTTAAATCTCTTTACACATTTTAGTTCTTGAAACCTTAAAATAGAATTTTAGAAAGACTTCATGAGCTAAGTTCTTTTTTCGTTCTAGGTGTGTTCTATCACATTTTATTTTGTTCTAAGCTCCAAGAACACCATTTATGCATGGTTTAAGAGGTGGTAGGATAATCTTATAAAGTGAAAACATGAATCACTAACCTCTAAGTCTTCTATGAATGATGCCTTTCATTTGATCTTACTTTCTTTCTTCTCCTCCTCCTCCTCCTCCTCCTCCTCCTCCTTCTTCTTCTTCTTCTCCCTCTTCCTCTCCTCATGCATGAAATTTCATCAAGAAAATAATGGGGTTAAGTCCCCTTTTTATAGGCATGAGATTGGTGGTGGAATTACATTTTTACCCCTCATTTAACTTAATCTTGATTTCTATTTAACTTAACCACCTTCTAACAATGATTTGTTTCTCTTGCTTAGGTTAAACCCCAACCATGGTTGTATTTAAGTCATAATGAAAGACATGACCCTTGGAAGAAAATTCTTCTATGATTCATTCAAGCCATCATTTCATTTTTGACAATTTTCACTCCTCTTTTTTTTTAAATTCCAAAAATAGTCACATCACTCTTTTATCCTCTTATAGAGATATTTATGTATATATTTATGTGTGTTTATATCTTGATGACTAGGAGAAATATGAGAGAAAAAGACTTCCAATATCCCATTAATTTTCTTTGCACATCTCCCCACATTTTTCATTTTTCTTTATTTTCTTTTTTTAAAAAAAGTAAAATTAAATTAAATATGTCACATCACATTCTCTCTCTTCCCATACATGTGCACATATAGCTTGCTTGTAGGAAAACTTATGTAAGAAAAATCTTCCAAACATCACATCAACCTTATTTTTTCATTTTCTCTTTTTTCTTTTAATTCAAAACATCATATCAATGTTCTCTCCTCCTATTCCCCTCATTTGACTTTGGGTCAAATTTTCCTATTTGGGCTTATTCTTCCTACTTGGGCCCATTTAATAATTCCCATAATTATTTTAGCTCATGAAAAATAAAATATTAGGCTTATATCTTAATTCCATGTTTGGGCCCATTTGAGTTTTAATTCATTTTTAGGCCTCATGGATTAGCGTAAACTTATTGGACTAATTTCAATTCTTTTATTTTGGGTCTCTCATACATTGGGCTCTATTCTATTTATTTGGTCCATCTACAAAAATTTTATCATCTTTTGGGCTTTAACCCAAGCCCACATAATTATCGCTTTCTTCGGCCCATTTAATTTCCATGTTTTGGGCCTAGTTTGGTTGTTGTGTCAAATTTTGCTTTTGGACTTAGACTTTTACTATTTGAACTTTTCTTACTTCATTGGGCCTTTATTGAAGTCTTGAATTTAATTTTATTAACTCATCAATACTTTACTCAAGTCTTCTCAAGTTGCCCACTTGATTTAGTTTAACTTGGGCCTTCAATCGGTTCCTTTACTTAGGTTTACATGGCTTACGCCTAATCTTGATTTTTAGAAGTTTACTTCAAAGTCATCTTCTCTTGTAAATTATGAAATTGAAATATTATTCTTGATTCAAGATCACAGAATATTACAGGCGCGACAAGTTAGAAGTTTACTTCAAAGTCATCTTCTCTTGTAAATTATGAAATTGAAATATTATTCTTGATTCAAGATCACGGAATATTACAGGCGCGACAAGTTTGTGCACAAAGTGGGCAAAAAAATGCACGATTTTATTGCAGCGCAATCTGGTCGTTACCTCTTATAATCTCAAAGTACACATCATGAACTCTTCATGCCTCTGATCCTAAGCGTATCTGGTAGACTTATCTCTCTGAATCGATGCGACAAGTTCTTTACACAAAGGGCAAAAAAATGCGCAATTTTATTGCAGCGCAACTAGGTCACCGTCTATTGCAATCTTAAAGTACACATGCATGAACACTTTATACCTCCGATGCTTGGAAGACCCGGCATTTCTTTCTCTCTGAACCGACATGACAAGTTCTGTGGACAAAGAATGCGTAAAGATGCCTGATTTTAGTGCAATAAAATCAAGCCATTATCTATTATAGTCAAGAAGTACACATGATGAACTCTTCATGCCTCTGATCCTAGGCGGATCCGGTGGTTTGATCTCTCCGAACCGGCGTGACGAGTTTTGTGCAAAAAGAGGGTGTAAAAAAATGTGAGATTTTAGTATAGCGGAACCGGATCTCCATCTCTTTCAATGGTAAAGCACATATCATCAACTCTTTATACCTCGTATCCTATGTGGATCCCGAAATTCTATCTCTTCGAACCGGCGCAACGAGTTCTATGCATGAAAATGGTGTAAAACGTGCAATTTTAGTGCACCAAAACCGGATCATTGTCTCTCACAATCTATAAGTACACATCATGAACTCTTCATGCCTCAGGTCAGAGGAGGGTATAACAATTCTATCTCTCTGAATTGGCGCAACAAGTTTTGTACTCGAAGATTGCCTAAAAAAGAGAAATTTTTGTGTAGCAGAATCGGGTCATCGTCTCTTACAATAAATAAGTACACATCATGAACTCTTTATACCTCGAATCCAAGGGAGATCTGGTGGTTCTATCTCTCCAAACTAGTGCAATGAGCTTTGTGCACAAAGAGGGTGTAAAAATGCATGATTTTAGTGAAACAGAACCCAGGTTTCTGTCTTTTACAATCTTTAAGTACACATTATGCATTCTTCATGTCTTCGGTCCAAGGCAAAGCCAGTGGTTCTGTCTCTTCGAAACAGCGCGACGAGTTTAGGGCACAAATAGGACATAAAATTGTATATTTTCAGTTCAACAAAACAGGTTTCCCTCTCTAACAATCTTAAGGAATATATCATGAACTCTTCATACCTCTAATCCTAGGATGATCCGGTGGTCCTATGTCTCCGAACCGGTGCGACGACTTTTGTGCACAAAGAAGGCATAAAAATGTGTGATTTTATTACAGTGGAACAGGGTTTCCCTCTCTTACAAATTTAAAGTACAAGTCATGAACAGTTCATGCCTTAGATCGTAGGTGGATTTGGTGGTTCTATCTCTCCAAAACGGCGCAATGAGTTCAGGGCACAAATACGACGTAAAACTGCGCGATTCTAGTGCAGCAGAATTGGGTCGCCGTCTCTTAAAATCTTAAAGTATACATCAAGAACTCTCCATACCTCTAATACAAGCAGATCTGGTGGTTTTATCTATCCCAATTGGTGCGATGAGTTCTGTGCAAAAGTAGGGCGTAAAAATATGTAATTTTAGTACAACAGAACTGGATCGCCATCTCTTATAATTTTAAAGTACACATCATGAACTTTTCATGCCTTCGATCCCAGGTCTATTCGGTGGTCGTATCTCTTTAAATGGATGCATAGAGTTTTGTACACAAAGAGGGGGAAAATGTGCAATTTTATTGGAGTGCAACTGAGTCTCCGTCTCTTAGAATCATAAAGTACACAGCATGAACACTTTATCCCTTCCATCATAGGAAGATTTAGAAGTTTTATCTCTTCGAATTGGCGTGATGAGTTATGTGCACAAAAAGGGCATAAAAATGCATTATTTTAGTGCAATAGAATTAGGTTTCCATATATTACACTCAAGAAGTACACAGGATGAACTCTTCATGCCTCTGATCCTAGGCGGATTGGGTGGTTCTATCCCCCTGAAACGGTCCGACAAGTTCGGGATACAAATAAGGCGTAAAACTGCTCAATTTCAGTGTAGCAGAACTAGGTTGTCGTCTCTTATAATCGTAAGGTATACATCATGAACACTTCATGCCTTTGATCCTAGGTGGATCCTGTTGTCCTATCTCTCCAAACCGGCGTGACCATTTTTGTGCACAAAGAGAGCATAAAAATGTGCAATTTTAGTGCAGTGGAGGTGGATCGCCGTCTCTTACAAATTTAAAGGATAAACCTCGAACGCTTCATGCCTCTGATCCTAAGCGAATCTGGTGGTTCTATCTCTCCAAAATGGCAAGATGAGTTCGAGGCATAAATAGGGCATAAGATTGCGCAATTTCAGTGCAACTGAATCGGGTTGCTGTCTCTTACAATCTTAAAGTACACATCATGAACTCTTTATGGCTCTGATCCTAGGCGGATCAGGTCGCCAAACCGGTGTGACGAGTTTTGTGCACAAATAGGGCATAAAAATATGAAATTTTAGTGCAACAAAATTGGGTCACCATCTTTTAAAATCTTAAAGTACACATCATGAACTCTTCATGCCGCCAATCATAGGTTTATCCGGTGGTTCTATCTCTCTGAACCGATGCGACGAGTTCTGTGCACAAAGAGGAAAAAAATGTAAAGATTTTACTGTAGCGCAACTGGGTCACCGTCTCTTACAATATTAAAGTACACATCATCGATACTTTATGCCTCTGATCCTAGGTGGATCAAGTAATTCTATCTCTTTGAACTAGCACGATGAGTTATGTGCACAAAGATGGCGTAAAATTACGAGATTTTGGTGCAACATAATCAAGTTGCCATCTCTTATAGTCAAGAATACACATGATGAACTCTTCATGACTCTAATCATAGGCGAATCTGGTTGTTCAATTTCTTTGAACCAGGGCGAGAAGTATTCTGAGCAAATAGGTCATAAAAACATGTAATTTTAGTGCAGAAAAACTGGGTCGTTGTTTCCTAAAATCTAAAAGTACACATCATGAACTCTTCATGTCTCTGATTTTAGGCGTATCCGGTGGTCCTATTTCTCTGAACCGATGCGATGAGTTCTACGAACAAATAGGGCAAAAAGATGCACAATTTTATTGCTGCGCAACCGGGTCACCATCTCTTACAATTTTAAAGTACACAGTATGAACACTTTATGCCTCTGATCCTAGGTAGATTCGACAGTTCTATCTCTCCAAACTGGTGCGATGAGTTATGTGCACAAAGATGGCGTAAAAATGCACAATTTTAGTGCAACATAATCAAGTCACCATCTTTTACAATCAAGTAGTACCCATGATGAACTCTTCATGCCTTTGATCCTAGGCAGGTCGGATGGTTCAGTCTCTCCGAATCGGCGCAAAAAATTTTGTGCAAAAATAGGGCATAGAAATGTGAGATATTAGTGGAGCGTAACTCGATCTCTGTCTCTTACAATCTTAAAGTACATATCATGAACTCTTGATGCCTTTGATCCTAGGCCGATCTGGCGGTTCTATCTCCCTGAACCGATGCGACGAGTTCTGTGCACGAAGAGGGTATAAAAATGCACAATTTTAGTGTAACAAAAGTGGGTCATCGTCTCTAAGAATGAAGAATTACACATTATGAACTCTTCATGACTCGAATCCTAGGCATATCCAGTGGTTTTATCTCCACGAACCGGCACGACGAGTTTTGTGCATAAAGAGGGAGTAAAAATGCGTGATTTTAGTATATGGGGACTGGGTCGATATCTTTTACAATTTTAAATTACACACCATTAGCTCTTCATCGCTCTAATCCTAGATGGATCTGGTGGTTCTACCTCTTCGAAATTGCACGACAAGTTTGGGGCAGAAATAGGGCGTAAAATTGTGCGATTTTAGTGCAGAGGAGCCACGTCGCCGTATCTTACAATCATAAGGTATACATCATGAACTCTCCATCCCTCTAATCATAGGCAAATACACTGTTCCTATCTCTTCGAATCGGAACGACTCCTTTCGTCCAGAAAGAGGGTGTAAAAATGTGCAATTTTAGTGCAACAAAATTGGGTCATCGTCTCTTACAAATCTAAAGTATACATCATGAACTCTTCTTACCTCCAGTCCTAGGCAGATCTAGTGGTTCTATCTCTCCAAAATGGCGTGATGAGTTCTATGCACGAAGAGGGCTTAAAAATGCACAATTTTAGTGTAACAAAATTGGGTCATCATCTCTTACAATGAAGAATTACACATTATGAATTCTTCACGCCTCGGATCCTAGAAAGATCCGGTGGTTCTTTCTCTCTGAACCGGTGCGACGAGTTTTATGCACAAAGAGGGCAGAAAAATGAACAATTTTACTGCAGTGCAACCAGGTCGCTGTCTCTTACCATCTTAAAGTACACATCATGAACTCTTCATGCCTCTGATCCTAAGCGTATCCGGTGGTCCCATCTCTCTGAATTGACATAACGAGTTCCTTATACAAAGGGCAAAAGAATGTGTGATCTTATTGCAGCGCAACTGGGTCGCCGTCTCTTACAATCTTAAAGGACACTGCATGATCACTTTATACCTCCGATGCTAGGCAGATTGAGCATTTCTATCTTTCTAAACCAGCATAACAAGTTCTGTGGATAAAGAGTGCGTAAAAACACCAGATTTTAGTGTAACAGAATAAGATCGTTGTCTATTACAGTCAAGAAGTACACATGATGAACTCTACATGCCTCTGATCCTAGGCGGATCTGGTGGTTCAATCTCTTTGAATCAGCGCGACGAGTTTTGTATAAAAGGAGGGTGTAAAAAATGCAAGATTTTAGTACAACGAAACCGAATCTCCGTATCTTGCAATCGTAAAGTACATATCATAAACTCTTTATACCTCCGATTCTGGGCGTATCCGATGGTTCTGTCTCTTGGTACTGGTGTGAAGAGTTTTGTGCACAAAGAGGGCATAAAAATGCGCAATTTTAGTGTAGCAGAACTGGGTTGTCATCTTTTACAATTAAGTACACATCATGAACTCTTCATGCCTCGGATCCTAGGCATATTAAGAGGTTCTATCTCTCTGAACTGGAGCGACAAGTTTTGTGTGTAAAGAAGGTGTAAAAATGCGTGATTTTTGTACAGCAGACCCGGGATACCGTCTCTTACAATTTTAAATTACACATCATGAATTCTTCATCCTTTTGATTCTAAGTGGATCTGGTGGCTTTATCTCTCCGAAATGACGCGATGAGTTTGGAACACAAATAAGGCATAGTACGGCACAAATAGGGTGTAAAACTGCGCGATTTCAGTTCAACAAAACTTGGTCACCGTTGTAGACACCCTAATTTTGACTAACCCACGCATTACGCTTATTCGGTTTGTTTTTGATGATGACTACATGTATAAACCGCGTTCAAGGGAACTCTGTACAAATTTGAGAGTTAAAGGAATATCCCAATATACAACTTACATCGCATGAGGGTTGTCAAACCACTAACACATACTTCGGTTTCAACTCAAAATAAAATACCCAGTGAAGTATATCTCCATGGACCCTAACTGAAACCTATTCTTGTAGTGGATCCGACTGCGCACATCTTTCGCCTGAACTTATTACAAAAATATGTGTGGGGGTGAGCTATAAAATTCACATGCTCACTGATCACTAGCAACGGTATTATAAATTGCACAATAGAAGAAAATAGTTCATCATTTTAGAAGCAGGATAGCATTTCGCAAAGTGTACTTTTGTCACAAAAGATTCCAAGTTTCGTCTTTCGACAAATCACCTCATAAGAGAAGGGTTTTCCAAAACTTTGTCCATTTCGATATTCCATTTTTACTTCTTCTTCATTTTGTCATTTCTCTTAGTAGAGAAAAGTATGTACAATAATATTTTCCAAAAAAACCGCTATCTCTTAGAAATCAGTCGTCCATCATTTCTACCGTTCATTATCTTTTAAAATAGAATTTTTCATCTTATTATCACGCACCTCCCAGTGGAAGAATTTTATATCCATAACATCATCACCTCTCAGTGAAGAATTTTCAATAACCACCTCTCAATAGAGGATTTCCAATATTATTTTTATTTATTCACTTAGTAGTGATAAATATGTATTTTTATTCCAAACATTCATTTAGTAGTGGTAATGTAAATACCCATTTTTTCGCCAGTACTTTAACCTAGGCGTAAATATACCCTATTCAAATTAAGAAGTGTTAAACCCTGGAAATTTAATCACACAAACCCTAATAGTGAAATTAAAGGATCAACCCTTAGATGCATCAAGCAAGTGACAACTTAGACTTATAAATTTAATTAAGATAGGTTAAGTATGAAACTCTAAGTTTGGTCACCTAGATGACATCCAAGACTTAGGATTTTGGACTAGGTTCCAACATGAAAATTTAATCCCATGTGATCATTAATTAAGTTAATAGATTAGATTTTAATTTTAATGCCCAAGTAAATAGGATTTAGCTCATCACTTGTGACGCCTCACTTTTCACGACACGATCATTAAGAGTAAAGGCGTACGATTGCTTTAATTATTGAATAAGAAGTT
>JAUTBS010186824.1:0-11885 GCA_032361285.1 Aequorea victoria | reverse complement strand
TTGTTTACATGAGTTACCTTCATTTTCTTTCATTTTTGTCCATTAACTTTTATCTTAGAGAAGTTTAGATATAAGAATATGTTATTAGGGAGATAAATGAAAAATTCTAGGAGATTCTTACATGTCGGTTCTTACTTCCTTGATCTTCTCCTTTTTTTTTCTTCTTTCTTCTTCTTCTTCTTCTCCTTCTTTCTTCTTCTTCTTCTTCTTCTTCTCCTTCTTTCTTCTTCTTATTCTCCTTGTCCCTTTTTCTTTTCTTTCTTTTTCTTCTCCTTCTCCTCTTGTTGCTGCTGAGATTGGGGAGGGTAGAGAGAGAGTGGGAGAGTTGGAAAGAAAAATGAAAAAAAGGTTTGGCAAGTGTATGGTATTTATAGGCACATGGTCTAGAATTTATTCAAGACTTGAATTTAATTTTAATTTCCAAAATTAGTCAATTTTTAAACACTATTTTGATGACTTAAGAGTCCAATAAAGTCTTTCAATTGGGTACAATAGGACAAGGTGATTTGTCATTTCAAAATGATGAGAAATGGGAAAAAAATGCATTAATTTTTCTTTGGGTAGTTTTCTTTTATAACTTAATTATTCTATGTATTCTTGTCCTTATGAGGTATATTTATGTGTATAATTATCTCCCACAATAATTTAGTTAGTATAGAAGATTAATTAAGTCCCCAAACAAGCCTTACTTATCCAACACTTAAACATCACCTCAAAGACTTTCAACTAATTTCGTATTTTTCAATAATTGAACAAAATTGTCCCATCCAACTTCTTACCAATGGGAATTTCGGCCAAGGGTTTATTCGGCATTCAATAATTATTTTATTTTTTATTATTATAATAATTTAGATTATTGTGTGGGTCCCATTTTAATCTTTGATTAAAAATTAATTTTTTATGTAATTTTTCCAAGACTTAGTTTATGAAATGGTTTTAATTTAATTAATTGGGCCTTAAAATTATAATTGGATCCATTGATTAAATTTATGAGTCCATGGACTTGAATTTTCATGTTGGACTTTAATTCAAATTCTCATGTTTGGTTTGTGATCTAGGTGACCGAATATTGTTTATCTAACTTGACTTTAAATTAATTGAGTTCTAAGTTCAAGACTTAATTTACTTAATCATTCTTAGTGTTAAACTTTTAATTAACACTATTAGGATTTATGGAGTTTGAATTTCTAGGGTTTGAACACTTTGTTAAATTAATTAGGGTAAAATTAAGGCTAGGTTAAAGTTTCATAAAATTCCGGGTTATTACAGCTGATCGGCCATCTGCGGGTCACGGTATGCTCTTCTTCTCTTCTTTAGTTTTTTTATTACTTTGTTTCTTTAGTTTTTTGCTTTAGTAGTTAGTTTCAATATTGTTCTTACTTTGTAGTTCATCTAGAATAGTGTTGGCTTCCCACGCCTAGTTCCTGGAGAGTCAAACGGGTCCCGACACCTGACCCCGGCCCCCAAAGGGTCGTGCCCTTGCATGCTTTTACCATTTTAAAAACTTATTTTTCAAAATACCTGTGGCCCAAATCTAATCTATTAACTATTTTTAAGTCATTGTATATCGTTTATAATTATTTTCATAAACCATTTCCATGTTTGAAAGAAAACTCTTTCGGGCGTCCGTGTTTGATGCATGATCGATTTTGAATCAAATCTCTCATTTTTTTCTACCATGAATTCATGTTTATTATATCAATTACATATTTTTATGAATTGAAAACAATTTTTGAGAAATTAACACACAAATCGTTCAATTTTGAGTCGTTTCGATCATCGCGTGATTCATTTCTACGATGTTTTTGTGAAAAGTGTCCATTTTCAACTCGAGGCCTATGTAGTGCTCGTTTGCATATTTCATAAATAAAAAATTCCTTTTTTAGGATGTTAGATCACACTTTTTCTTAAAATCTTTAAAATTTAGCTAATTTTCAAAATTGGTCCGTCCAGATCCGTATTGGACCCGGTCCAAGGTATCTTGGGCCAAAAAAACACTTTTTGATATTATATGTCAAAGGTGTGTATTTTTTCGAGAGTTTTTCAAAATTGTCAATCAAAAAATGTTTTTCATGCTAGAGTATTAATCATGCATAAACATCATGATAGATGCCATGTTAAGATTCATCACGCATTTAGCCTAGCAGCATGTGATTTAGTGCACAAAAGAACGTAGTACCGTGATGTTAGGTTCTCCATTTAGTTTAACAATAGGATCCTAAAATGAATTTTCACACGAGCACCATTCTTCTAGGTTACTTAAATGATTGTTATGTTAGTTATTAGGTAAATAGTGAAGATAGGGACCTAAGGATTGTTTCCAATAATCTCAAAGGTGATAAACGGTCACGAATCTCTAAGATTATATTCTTAGATAGTGTGATTCTTTTCATTTTTCTCCATACTTGAGACAAAAGTATGGCCACACACCCTATTGATCTTCCTAAAATGCTTTTAAAAACATGAGCATACCTAGTCAGTTTTCCTATCATCCATGCATTAGTTAGGTATTTTAGACACCCCAATTTTGATTAACCCGTGCATTAAGCTTATTCGATTTGTTTTCGATGATGACTATATGAATAAATTGAGTTCAAAGAAACTCCGTACGACCTCAAAAGTCCAAAGAATGCCCTAATATACCCCAATACGTCCCAAAATACCAAAAATACCCTTGGCGCGCACCACCTCAAAGTGGCGCACGCCACCTTTGCCAAACATAGGCCTGCACCACCTCAAAGTGGCGCACGCTACCCTTGCAAAAAATAGGCATGCGCCACCTCAAAGTGATGAGTGCTACCTTTTTCGAAACTGCATCAAAGGGGTGTGCGATGGTTCAACCCAGCACCCACCACATATATCCTGGCACGCGCCACCTCTTACCTGGCGCACGCTACCTCGAGAAGAAGTTTTTGCCATTGGTTAGCTTCCTCCCCCAAAATTCATAAATCTATATTACACTACAGCTTGGTGTTGATAGCGATAGCTATCTGCCAATCCAACGGTCTATGTTGGTTTCACTCGATCAAACGGCTTACATTATTTGCTCGACCATTATTCGCTCAACGACTTATTCGTTCCCCGTCTTCTTCTTCTTCAGGTAATACTCCCATCTACGTTGGTTTTTTCACTTTCATTTTTCTTTCCTTTTCCATCTAACCAGAGCCAGAGTAGCTCATGTTACATAGAGTGAGGGAAGAGACCCAATCAGATGGCATGCCTTCGTTGCCCTCTGTGTGACCATCATTGATTCAGAACCTACAAATCAACGATCAGAACCTGTAAATCTCTTAACCTCTATTCACTTTCCTTTTTCATGTAAACAAATTAAGCCTGTAAATTTCAGAGTAGCTGGTCACACAGAGCGAGGGAAGAGAAATCAAGCTTGCATGGAACCTGGTGGAAGCTCATTTGAGAGTCAGAGGGGAGAGAGAAACCCATTTTAAAACACCTCCTTGGTGGGCTAACTCCCTCGTCCTCCTCTTCTTCTTCCCTCTTTGCTTCACAACACCTCCTTCTTGCTCTGGTACGTCTTTGATCGTGAAGTTCTGTGTCGATTTTGGACGAAGGTGAGGTTCTGTGTTGATTTTGCACCAAGGCGTGTTTGGCTGAGACGTCTTCCAACGGAGGTTCTGTGTCGTCCGTGAGGCTCTGGTACGTCTTCGACCACTGTATCTATATGATGTTCAATCACTTTTGTGTTTTTGGCTGCCTCCTTTTAATTCTCTCCCCCTGTAATTTCATTCTCCCCCCTGTATGTATTTTTAATATTTATATGTGTATATTTATGAATGCTCTGACTGTAAGTATTCTTTTGTGCTCCCTCTTTCTTCAGTTTCTAGGGTTTCACTTTTTAAGTGGCTTCTAGCTCAAGTTGAATTATTGAAGTTTGAAATTGAAGTTCTTTTCCGAGAACAAGCTATTTTCTCTATTGTTCTGATCAACTGAAATTTTGTTAGTCTCTCTGGTAAATCAAATTGGTAAGCTCTGATAAATCAAATTTGTTTTCCTCTGGTAATTTTTAATATATAAGTTGATATAGTTACATGGATTGGGTCTTCGTGTGGTAATTTCATGGGAAGAAAGTCGGAGTAGTGGGGGTGGGGTGGGAGCTCTAATATTAGTCCAATTTTAAGGCTACTTTTAGTTTATTTGAATGAAATAACAATAGAATAAAATGATAATTTTATGATTAAAATAAGAATAATATTTTTGTATTATAATTTTATTATATTTTAAAAATATAATCATCTTACTTATATTTGTATATAAAATATATTTAATAATTATAATTGGGAGCAAAAAAGCAAATGTCAACACAACCCAACCCAACCGCCCTTCTCAAAAGTTGTTGCAAGCAAGCATGACTTTATTCAGTGAAGTGGGACTTTAAGGATTAGTTTCTTTGTACTTCTCAAAGTATTTCTTCTGCTACTGTGGTACTTTATCTCTTAATTTTTAAATTATTAGCTAATTATCCCTATGGATCCTAATTGTCAAGCTTATTTGTTTTTTTTCCCTTCTCAACTTGAACCTTTGGCAAGAAAAATTTATGCTTTTTATCGTTTTAGTTTCACTACAAAGTTGATTTTATCTTTTCCCTTCTCAACTTGCACCTTTGGCAAGAAAGATTTCAGAAGGTAGTATTGGGTAAAGGTGTTGTGCGCTGAATATTACCAGGATTTCACCTCCATTGAATTTTAAAAAATGGTTGCCATGTAGATATCTGGGTAAAGGTGTCAATTTGTTCACGTGAGGTTTGAGGGAGAGTTGAAATGGGGCACTCGGGCATAATTTGAGGGTTGCAACATGAGTTGCAGTAATAAGAACAAATGAGGAGAAAGTGTGAATGTCGCATTCGTAAGTCTTGCACCTGCACTCATATTTGGAAGGGCCAGAAATAGATTTTCTGAACTTCAATCATGCTTAAAACGTTGTTTTATACTTATTGGGTGTAGTACGTCTAAGAAGGCATACTGATTAAGTCTTATTTGATGTTATATTTGTCCTTCTACTTTCTTACAAAAAAGAAAAATGGTGAGTTAGTGTCCACTTTATTGATATCAGTTTAGTGAAAGGTTATCCATATTAAATTGGGTGTTTTTTTCTTACACACACATCCAGTTACCCAAGACTATTGCAGGATATGGAAGCAAGGACGATAAATTTGAATAAAGAATAGTCTTGCAATTTGTGTTTTGTCTTATTCCTAATTAATTTCATCCAATATGTTTTTATTTTGTACATTATGTATATTCTTTATTTGGTTGCTGCGAAAAAATAGGGAAAAAATACAATAAAGGTTATTTGTTTATGTTTTATCAGCAAATAAAGGAAACGTGTTTGATATTTAATAGTTGGAGTGTGCTTTTTTATGGGTTTTCTTAAACACCCTGAGTAATTTTTTGCTTGAATGTATAAGAAAATAAAATTGGAATTTATTATAAGTTGTTCTCGGTCACTGTGGAAATGGAGACTCTTACCTAAACTTAGCCAAGTAGCTGTGGATTCTTGTTTAGATGGATACTTAGTGGAATATATATAATGTAAGATTTGTTTATTATCATTTTTATGCATTTTCCCAGCAATCTATTAGAACATTCATGTACAAAATAAAGAAAATGAATTGAGATTTTAGTATTATTTTTTCAGGTTATGTTAGACATCGTGGGTGTTGAGAACTGTATACTTTAGGTCATGAAGTTTCTTTTGTCTATTAACTTTTCTAGAGTGTAAAAGGTACAAATACTTGCATCTTTTGTCTAATTGGCATTTTTGAATCTCACCCCTGGTAAAATAGCATAAAATTTGGTTCTAATTGGTGTGAATTGTTCCGTTTCTCAATGCTCCCATCAAAAAACATTTGGTGTGAATATTTTCTATAGATTTCCAAGTATTTTTTTTTCTTTAGGAAACTCACCATATAAACTTCCAAACCACTTTAAAATGAAAAATTGGTATAATCTTTCTCATGTACATTGAAAGAAAAAATTGGTCGAATGATTGTTGATGTTCCATAAAATGATTTGAGAAAAACTTCTTTTAGCAGAATTCTCAAAGATTGATTTATTTTATTTTGATTTTTGATTTTTTTCCAGGTATGGACAGATTATAAATTGATTTCATGGATTGATTTTAGACTTTGTATTGTCTTTGGATTTTTGTTTTAGGTTCGGATTGATTTTAGATTTTGTTGCATAAACTCATTTGAGCAAAATTTCATGGTGGTTTTTTAACTTTTTTTCTTATTTTAGATTCTTTTTTTTCAAAAATGGATCAAGTTTAATCTTTGTTTTGACTGTGCGATTATGTGGTGAAATGATTTTTTATCATTTATGGATATTGATTATGTAGTGGTCTGATTTTATTGATAGCCACTTGGTGTTATGGTAGCAAAAAATGATTATTTTTTTCTTATTTGTGTTTTTTTTCCTGTGTGGTTGTATGGGTGACTCTGGATCTGGTGGAAATTTATTTTATGTTTTTTCTTTGTTTTCTGGAATGGAAAAAAAACTGTTTTTTTCTTATTTGTGTTTTTTTTTTGTTCGGATGTATGGGTGACTCTGGATCTGGTGGGAATTTATTTTATGTTTTATCTTTGTTTTTTGGAATGGAAAAAAACTATTATTTGATTTAGTGGTATTAATGAAATAAATCATATGTAAATGCAACTAGACTTGAGGTGTATAATTTTCAAACCATTCATTTTTGTTGAAAAAACTGTATTCATGTATATATTATTAGTTTGTAGTTATTACAATATCGTTGTAACAACAACCAAACATAATGAAACATAGTTGTTTTGTTATTTTTACTTTTCTCACAACACTTTTATATTGAGCTTTCAATTTTTTATTTATTATCATTATCAAATACAAATTTGATTCAAATTTCTTTAATTTATCTCATTGTACAACTGATTCTTAAATTTGTGACGCTTTCCATGTTGATATTGTAATTGAAAAAAAAAGATGAAGAAGAAGTTTAAGGCAGCCTTGAACTTTGATTGATATTTATATTTGCTGATGTAGGCCATAAGGCCAAAGTTTGAGTTTACATTATTGTATTTAAGTTTATCTGTTGATTGACGGAAGTTAACTTTGTGCATGTGGAGTAAGAATGGATTGTGTGTTGATTGAGATCCAGGCGGAGCCTGTGTATATAGTTTTTGTTTCTTTTCAGGTGATTTAGTGACGGTTGAACCATCTGGATGTTTGAAAAACAGAGTAAACTCTGCCAAATTTTTAAAAAAAATCTATATTTAGGAAGGTACAACAGTGGTTGGCCAAGAGTAAGACGAAGGAGTTGGAGCTCATGGTCAATATTCGTATCGAAGGATAATTGCCCGATGATAAATGTGTGTATGTATTTGTAATATATACATGTATGTGTATTTGTTTCCTTGGTTGCGTGATAATGTATTAGTTTAAAGGTCATTATTTATAGTATTTTGGCTTACACTTTTTATATTAATGATCATTTGATAAACGTGTGAATTTGAGATATTCATTTGATCTCTAAAGAGTGAACCAGTAAGTTTTTGATTCAATCCAATAAAGTTTTAATTAATTTTGATTGAGTTAAAATTGTATTGGGAGTGCCTTTAGGCATGGGTCATCCCTTGTAGAAGCCATACCCCCTTGGTTTTAAAGAGTTGAATCCCAAAATCAGAGAAGTGTCAATACTCTACGGAATTAAAACCTGGATAAACCTGATACTGACTCATACTCGACTCAAAATTCCTTATATCTTCCAAGTTTCGACGACTCAAAGCTGTACGGAGAACTCCCCGAGATAGGATGTTTTGCACCTGAGAAAACTATCGGATAACACTCACGCCTTCGCCTGAAACTCTCTCTTCGACTGGGATTTTCGGTAAGTCATCGTCTTTTTTTTGTTTATTTTTTATCGGTAAAGGGGAGAAAGAGTTCGTTGGCCTCATTATCCCCGACTCTATTTTCATTTCGGTCCAAGAATATTTTCTTTTTCTAAGCATATTTCCTTTTTCTCTTAGAAAAGTATGCTATATAACTTATTAGCTTCTTTATATACGCATGTCTAGAAAAAAAGGTGCATGAAACATATGTTTTTAGACCATGTGTTGAAAACACTATATGAGATGCCATATTTCATTGTTTTTCTTCCAAGTATAAAACACTTTTGCACACAAAAATATTATTTTTCTTAAAACAGTAGCCCCTTTTGGTCCTCAAAGTGTTGAGCTTACTCTGCCATAGTGACGCGCGACATTTCAGTCAGACCAGAAGTGGTGTGCGCCAGGTTATAAGGTGGCGTGCGCCACCTCTCTAAAAACCAGTGTGTTTCCAGTAGATTTCTGCATATTTTTTACATTAACAGCATGCCTCTCTGTTCATTTTTGCATACTGATATGATGTCATCTCCCCTTTAACATGTGATTAAGTGTAAGAATGCTTACAAAACCTTCAGTTTTAGGTTAGGTTTTGTTTCATTGATTGATTTTGTTTGATCTCTCTTCAACCCCCATTCTGTATATGTTTGTTTTGAAAAACATAAGACAAGAACTAAGAAGTGATTAAGTAGAGGTCGATCTTTTGGTCTGGCGAGAGGGGTGTCTAACACCTTTTCTTCTCGTACCCTAACTCCCGAACCATTATCTCTGGTAACGACAGACTAGTACATTGATTTTTTTATTTTCTTGGTTTATCATTAAAAACTAAGTGGTGACACCAATAGTACGGTCTTTAATACAGACGCATTTAGGGGGGCTCTCTTTTCAAAAAATATAAAATTTTTCTTTTCTTTTCAAACCTTAAAACCAAGAGCATTTTAAATATATATATATATACATATATATTATATTATTTTTAAAAGTGGAGAGCGTTTTAAACAATTTGTAAGGTTATGTGTTTATTTCGTTGTTAGCTTATATTGATTAGTGTATATTTTATTTTTTTTCTTTTTGAGCCAAGTTTCCTCACTCGAGCCTCTTTCTCTCTCTCCCGGGACCCTCCGAGGTTGTCTAGAGCTTTGTCATCGTTGGGCCGATGCCCAACCTTTTTTCTTTGTTTTGAGTCGGGTTTCATAACCCAAGCCTCTTTTTCTATCTCTCGGGACCTCACAAGGTTGTCCGAAGATTTATAGTTGTTAGGCCGAGGCCCCAACCCTTCTTTTTTGTTTTGAGCCAAGTTTTATCACCCAAGCCTCTTTTTCTCTCTCCCAGAACCCCCAGGGGTCATTCCGAGCTTTGTCGATGTTGGGCCGAGGCCCAACCTTTTTCCTTTGTTTGAGTAGGATTTCATCACCCGAGCCTCATTTTCTCTCTCCTAGGACCCTCTGAGATTGTCTCGAGCTTTGTAGTTATTGCGCTGATGCCCGGCATTTTTTTTATTTTTGTCACACCCTAATTTAGGAAAGGTGACCGGCCATGGATCATGGGCCTTGACCCAATGAATCAAGAAAGGCTAAACATGCAATTAGCTAACCATATACTAATTAATATAAATTTTTAGGGATTTAATCAATTAAAATCTAAAACCATAAATGTGGGACAAAACAGTCCATAATATCTCATCAATGTTGTCTCAACAAGTCATAATCAATTGTTTGATTTATTCAATGCAGAATCAAAATAAATGCATGTCTTAGAGGTCATATCCTGGATCCCATGAAGCAACCGAGTCCATCAACAAGCTTTATCAATGGTTACCTGAAATGGTTGAGTTCAACGTCAACTAAAGCTGGTGAATAGAAGCATGCATAATAGTATACAGTTCTAAAATAGAGAATTTAAAAATAGTTTGTACTTTAAACATAATCATGACATGATATATGCAATAATATCGAAAAGGGTGAACACACAACCCATTAATTCCTTTCTGTTCAAAATATTCACATTTTTTCTCGTGATCTCGGTATCTAGACGAGTCACTAACATATATAAAATCCATTTTGCATCAAGGTGCCAATAACAAAAACCTCGTATATAAATATGCCAACAATATAATCAGGGCAATAATGCCAATAATGGTATAGCGATATAATCATAATTAATGTAGTGGGATACCATCAACAACCACAGGATCCCCCTGGGTATACAAGTAACCAATGCCAAATATCGTAAACTCAGGGCAGCTTTGGTCGGTTAGATCCAGCATTAAACATGAGTCACCTTAGGATGGCGCCTGGGTCTTTTTCCTAGACGATTCTAGTTCAGGTCACTAGAAGCCTCGAACTGTCTCTTAAACTATTGAGCGACTAGGGTCACCACGAGATTCAAACTGGGTCTTTTCCCTAACGGCCAGAGTCACCTCCGTAGAGGGCTTTCCCCTGGAATTTCTCATGGTCCAATTGAAAGTCACATGATCTCACCATAATAGATAGGAAAACAATTTCATATCTTAAAACATTTGTACCATGATTGTTTATAAGAAAAAGCTACAACAGTATCATAAAGCATTTAAAAGCATATATATTTTCTTTGTCAATATAATCTGGGGATACGAGAATTTTATTGAAAGTACATAGCATGATAATCCACTCACCTTATATCCAATGCAAAGATGATATAAACTAGTAATGTAGAAATTCACGTTACCCTGATTATGCAATGTAATATGGAACAATTAATAATTAAAGCCAAACAACCAATTCTAGCTACCAAATGAACCCTTTCTCCTATTTATAAACTTCGCTCTTTGGTTTTGGTGTTAAATTAATTTTTAATTAATTTAATTTATCATTTAAACTAATGCCCAAACAGAGCCTAAGCATTAGGATTTATTTTAGAATATTTTTCAAGATTTCTCGGTGTATGAGTCGACCAAAATGGTCACTGAGCCGATCCAAAGGTATTACAGGTGTCCATGAGTCGACCCATGCAGGCCATGAGTTGACTCAGATGAGAAGACTCTCAGTATCTTACTAAAAGTCAACTATGAGTCAACGCACAAATCCAGTGAGTCGACCCAAGTCTTCAACAAAGGGTCATGGGTCGACACAGTAAGGCTGTGTGTCGATCCAAAGGGTTTCTGGTCATGGCATAGGCAAGGCATGCCATAGTGAGTCGACTCACAGGGCTCGTGAGTCGACCCAAGTCTAATCAGAGGCTAAGGGTCGACACAGCCAAGCCTGTGTGTCGACGAGACTCAAAAGGTCCATGAGTCGACTCAAGGTAGAGGGAAGATGTAGCAGTCGACCTAAGGAAGATCATGAGTCGACCCAAGACTGGGTGAGTCGACTCAAAGCAAGGCAGGCCTCATGAGTCAACCCACACTCCACGTGAGTCAACTCACTGGCAACAGAGTCGTCTTTTACGTCACGTGGGTCAACTCAACCAACGTGCGAGTCAACCCAAAGCTTCGCACCATGTATGTTCATGGCTGAAAACTTGATCCAGGGTCTTTTTCTTTCATTTTTTCTTCATGAATTTATTATTTAAGTATGTTTGATCATATTTTCGAAGGCTTAAACATACTTTTTCATGGCCGGTTATATAATATATTTTTATACATAGATATACATCATTGTTATGCATATATATGTACTATGATATATATATATATATATATCATTATATATTTCAATACATAGGTCTCGATCTCTGATTTTCTCACTAAAATGATGATCAAGGTGTAAATATATATTTGCGTTAACCCTTGTTAAATGAGAGCTATACTTTAATTTAACTATGTGATAATATATACATATACTAGTGCATGACCCGTACCTAAAGGTACTATTTATTTAATTTGATCACAACAAAAATTGATAAATTTGAATGGAAGTGATGCCAAAAAAAAATTACTAACTCTCAATTATAAATTTAGCCAAAACAAAATGACAATATTCATCAAGTGTAGGTGATCGACCAATTTTCACTCTCATCAATATATTCATGGGAATTA
>JAUTBS010186714.1:0-11887 GCA_032361285.1 Aequorea victoria | reverse complement strand
TAGGTGACCAAACTTTGTTTTTCAAACTTAACTTAATCTTAATTAAGTTCCAAGTTCAAGTTGCTACTTAATTGATTTTTTGAAGTGTTGAACCTTAATTAACACTATTAGGGTTTATGTGATTCAATTTCTAGGGTTTGAACATTTGTTAAACTAATTAGGGTAAAATTACGCATATGTTAAGTTTTCTGAAAACTCGGGTCGTTACAGACCAAATGGAAACAAATATGTATTTTCCAAAATGAAATGAATTGATGGGTTATGTGTTTACCCTTTTGTTATACTGTATATCGCATGCCATGATTATGTTATTGTACAAAACTATTTGAATCCTTATTTTTTAACTGTATTGTAATATGCATGTTACCATTCACTAGCATTAGCTGATGTTGTATTATAACTTTTTAGGTAATCCGTGAGATGTGATCTAGATGATGGACTGTTGCGTGGGATCCAGGAGTACAGGCCTCTAGGACATGCATTCCCTTTTTAGCTTCCGCATTAAATAAAGAATAATGATCTTAAATTAATAGAATAATAAATGTTGATTGAGATATTGGACTGTTTGACCCACTTTTGATGATATGGGATTTTAATTGTTTAAATCCATAAAATTTGATATTATATTAGCATATTGTTAGTTAATTATTGTTTAAGACTTACTTGGTTCGTTGGGCCAAGACCCATGATTCATAGCCGGTCACATTTTCCAAATTGGAGCGTGACAAGTTTAGTATCAGAGCAAGATTTTAAAAATATATTACATCATGTCTTAGAAGAGGTCTGGATCCCCAAAGTCCTTATAATTGTGAGTTTTTTGTTAATAGTTTATCAAGGTTTATCTCACATGTGTTTTATTTTGATCTGTTGTGATATTAGTAGATGGCTCGCCCTAGATGCAATGTGAATTCTAGGTATGCATCAACAGAAGATGCACAAAGGGAGCATACCCCGAACACCACCCCAAAAGTAACTGAAACCCCAGTGGCTCCAGCAGCTCCAGCAGTTCCGGTAGCCCCAACTGCCCCAGTTGCTGAAAGAGCTCTTCAGGCCTTCCAAGAACTGGTGAGCATGATTGCCGGGCAACAAACTCAACCAAGGATGGGTGGTGCAGATCGACCTATGAGCTTGGATAAGGGCTTGGTATTCGAGAAGTTTCTGAAGGCACATCCCCCGATCTTCAAGGGGTCAACCAACCCCGACGATGCAGAAACATAAAAGCTACGGATTGAGAAGATCTTCGAGTGCTTGGGTTGCATGGGTGACCATAAAGTGTCATTGGAAACTTATGTTTTAGAAGGACAAGCCGAACATTGGTGGCACATGGTGAAGCGCCAGTATGAAGGAAGAGAACATGAGCTCATATGGAAGAAGTCTCTAGAGTTGTTCGACGACAAGTACTACTCAGTGGAATTCAAGAAGCAGAAACAAGTGGAATTCCTGACGATGGAACAGAAAGGGATGACAGTGGCAGAATACGAGGTGAAGTTCGCTGAGTTATCGAGATTCATGCCACAATATGTTACGGATGAGGAGGATAAGGTAGTCAGGTTCGAGAGGGACCTACGCTTTACTATTCGCAGTAGAGTGTTATTGTTCGAGGCAAAAACTTTTCCAAACTGATAACCAAAGCTATTGTGGTAGAGAAGAGTTTGGAAGACGCGCAGAAGAACATGGAGTCATAGCCTAAGAGGTCCATAGACTCAAAACCAACCAGGAATCATAATAGAGGTGGCGATTCCGCAAAGAAGGCTCACACTCAAGCCCAGCCCCAAACTCAGAATGGTGGAGATACGAAGCAACAAACTTGAAATCCATGCAACCAGTGTGGTAAGGTCCATTCTCGTGGACATTATTATGATGGAACACCGAAGACATACTACAATTGTGGTAAGACCAGACACATGTCCATTTACTGCAAGAATAAGGGAACGGGAGAACCACAAGTGCAGCAGCCAATTCAGATTTAGAGGCCACCTGCATGTATCGGTGGACCAGTTCCGATACAGCAAAATCGTCAAGGGGAACAGAGACAGCCCACTTATAATAGGGCACAAGGTCAAAGTGCAGCTACTCAAGGGCATGTCTATGCTCTCACTCGTGAGGAGGCCGAAGGTTCACCATTCGTGGTGCAAGGTACTATCACCATATCCTCTATTCCTGCTAGAACTTTCATAAACTCTGGCTTCACACATTCTTTTGCCTCAACGAAATTCTTGCATCGTTTAGCTGTTGTGATAGAACCTTTGGAGGTATGCCTCTCTCTGTCCACTCCTATTGGGGACATAGTTATGCTACGTGAGATATGTTGTCTGGGAGTAGTAGAATTGGGTGACAAGTTGTTACCAGTAGACCTTATTTCTTTAGCCATTCGTGATTTTGATGTTATCTTGGGCATGAATTGGCTCTTCAAGCATCATGCAACGGTGGATTGTTATTACAAGAGAGTAGTCTTTAATATCCCTGGGCAACCTAACTTCTTCTTCCAAGGGGACATAAGGTTAGCAGCCCTTCATAAAAATCAAATGTTGAGAAAGAGTTACGAAGGTCTTTTGGCTTTTGTGGTGGGCACAAAAGTATGTGATATGAAGTTGAATGAGTTTTCTGTTGTGAGGAAGTTTTCAAATATTTTCCCCGAAGACGTACCTGGTATCCCTCCTGATCGTGAGATTGAGTTCATGATAGATCTTCTTCCTGGTACTACGCTTATCTCTAAGGTACCGTACAGGATGGCACCTTTGGAGCTAAGGGAGTTACAGGTCCAATTGCAAGAGTTGTTGGCAAGGGTTGTTGGCAAGGGTTTTGTTCGATCCAGTGTTTCACCTTGGGGAGCTCCAGTGTTGTTTGTGAAGAAGAAGGATGGTTCTATGCAGCTCTGTATCGACTACAAAGAATTGAACAAGGTTACTATCAAGAATAGGTAGCCTATGCCGCGCATTGATGATTTGTTTGATCAGTTGCAAGGAGCTCTAGTATTCTCCAAGATGTACTTACGGTCTGGTTATTACCAACTAAAAGTCAAGGAGGCGGACATGTCGAAGACAACTTTCAGGACTCGATATGGCCAATATGAGTTCTTGGTTATACCTTTTGGTTTCACCAATGCTCCAGCAGCATTCATGGATTTGATGAATCGGATTTTCAAGCCACAGCTGGATCGCTTTGTTGTGGTATTTATTGATGATATTCTAATCTACTCTAGAAGCAAGGAGCAGCATGAAGAACATTTACAGGAAGTTTTTCAAACCCTCAGGGAGAAGAAGTTGTATGCTAAGTTCAACAAATGTGAGTTCTGGCTTCACAGGGTATCCTTCCTGTGTTATGTGATCAGTAAAGAAGAAATATCTGTGGACAGTAGCAAGATTGAGACAATTGTCGACTGGCCGCGACATACGTCAGTAATTGAGATACTTAATTTCTTGGGACTGGCGGGCTACTATCGACGGTTTGTGGAAGAGTTTTCTCGTATTGCTCTGCTACTTACCAGCTTTACCCGAAAGGGAGTAAAGTTTGAATGAACGGACAAGTGTGAGCACAGTTTTCAAAAGCTCAAGCAGAGGTTGACTTCAACACCAGTCCTAGCATTACCAACGGAAGGTGGAAACTTTGTGATATATAGTGATGCATCTCACCAAGGATTAGGTTGTGTTATGATGCAGCATGGTAAGGTGATAGTTTATGCTTCATGTCACACCCCAAATTTGGAAATGTGACTGGCCATGGCTCATGGGCCTTAGCCCAAAGAACCAAGAAAGCCTTAAACCAATTTTTAGCTAGTAATATGCTAAATTAAATTCAATTCACATGGATTTAAGCAATTAAAATCCAATATAATCATGAGTGGGTCAAACCCCAAAATCTCACTCAACAATTATTATTCCATCAATAATTTCATTATCTTTTATTTAATGCGGAAGCTAAAAAGGAAATAAATGCATGATCCTAGAGATCTTTGTACTGGATCCCTTCAAACAGTCGAGTTTGTCATTTATCCTTATCAGTGATTACCTGAAATGTTTGGGTACAAGATCAGCAATGCTGGTGAATGGAACATGCATAATAGAATTCAGTGCAAAACAAGGGACAAAATAGATTTGTGCATCAACATATCATGGCATGGCATATACAGTATAACAAAAAGGATAATTATTTAACCCCGTCTTTTATTTAAAGGAGTAAACACAATCCATCATTTTATTTCAATATTCCATCCCATTTTATTTCATTATCTCATTTCATTTTATTATCTCAAACGTATACATATTTTACTTTCATTTGGTCCCGCATATGGGTCACCAAGATATTCCATTATATATATAGTCATTTGATCCCGTTTACGGGTCACCAAGATATCAAATCCTTTGGTCCCGTGTATGGGTCACCAAGATATCACATAATATAGTTATTTGGTCCCGTTTACGGGTCACCAAGATATCAAATCCTTTGGTCCCGTATATAGGTCACCAAGATATCACATAATATAGTCATTTGGTCCCATTTACGGGTCACCAAGATATTCCATTCATTTGGTAATATTACTCTAGTCACCAAGACATTTCATCAGACATTATGTCTGTATCTCATAATTTGGTGACGTTACGGGTCACCAAGATGTCAAATCCTTTGGTCCTGTATATGGGTCACCAAGATATCACATAATATAGTCATTTGGTCCCGTTTACGGGTCACCAAGATATCTCATTAATACAACATGTTTATATCAATATATATATATATTTTCCGTCCACATAGGGTGTCAATGTTTCGATAAGAATTCTTTCTTAATATTTTTCATTTGGCCCCATTTATTAACAGGTCACCAAGAGGTCACATCAATACACTAGTATAGGGAAAAGTTATGAACACTTGTTAATAAACCTTTTCATTTATTACACCTTTTATCATACTTATGACAATATTTTTCTTCACAAGCCCTTTGGAAAACATGAGGTTTGTTGAAAGCATGCAATAGATAACCCATTCAAAAAGTTTGATACCACGATTTTAGGAGAAAGTTAAATAGTATTAATTGAAGCATTTAAACACATATACCAATTTTTCACATAGTTGGGAACACACACAGATAAAACGTTCATACCATGATTTTTCAGGAAGAAGTCATATATTGTTATTTAAAATATTTAAAACAACTAAATTTGCTTTTCAAGTAATTTGGGGATATGGGAAATTTTATTTGAAAGATAAATAGTGTGTAACCATGCACTTCGGGTCCAAGCTAAACTCTAGAGCAATAAAGATGCAATCTACGTCAACCTAATATACAATGTAATAATCAAGATAAATAAAAGGAACTAATGAACTAATTAAAGTTACCCGAACGGAACCTTAAACCCATGTATAATTTTCAAAGTTTGTTTCTGGTGTTAAATTAATTATTAATTATTAATTAATTTAATTTGTCATTTAACTGATGCCCAACTTCTTAAAGCGGACATGAGACTCGAAAGAGACATTTAAATCTCACAAAGTCTCACAAAGTTTCATCTTAATAGTAAAATAATCTAAGTATATATTTTCTTAAAAATTTTGGCAAAGTTTCCTCTATTTTTCGGACATTCAGACAGTTCAACAGTCACTAA
Organism: Aequorea victoria; assembly: GCA_032361285.1. Classification (NCBI taxonomy): domain Eukaryota; kingdom Metazoa; phylum Cnidaria; class Hydrozoa; order Leptothecata; family Aequoreidae; genus Aequorea; species Aequorea victoria. The sequence continues at coordinate 6,287 of JAUTBS010186714.1, read as the reverse complement.
ATCAACCTGAAAATAGCAATTACAATATACACAGGCTCCGCCTGGATCTCAACAACACACAAACCTAAACTACAGGTCACAGGCCTTCTATCCTTTCTTCACATCCACGCATATAAGTACATACATGTCCATGTCAACCATGAATAAAATAAATGTGCATGTAAATATCCAATTCTCATGTATCATAATCAATCGTGCAAGAAAATATATTCTCCAATTAAGCCAAATAAAACCAAAGGTTCATGTTTTTCAAAAGTTATTGTCACATATCCGATCCATCATACAAAACAACATATTTTTGAAGTAAACATTAATTTATACCTTCAATTTTTCTTTGAATCCATGTTATGTTTAGTTTAGAAAAAATTAATTTTATGTCGAGTGACAGTTCATAAAAACAAGGACCTATGTATATTTCCATACATTAAAGCATAAGTTAAAATAAGTACAAGCCTTTACCTTATAGGGTCAACTCCTCAATTTACAATCTAAAATGCAACCATGGCAGTATGCTTCCATGCCAGTTATCGCCTAATCTCTGCAAGATGTTTTAAGTATAGAAACTTTGGTCATTATATCTCTTATGAAATGCAATATACTTCTAGACAACCACCAACCTTACAATATAAACTCAACTGGCAGTACAATAATAATTCATTTTAAATAATATTTGATAGATGGAAACTCACCTAGACTTGGAAAGGGGAAAAGAAGATCGAAAAGTCCACGGTAGATGGGCGATTAGAGCTCGGAGAGGTTCATCTCAGTGAAGTCAATGTCGACAGAACTAGAAGATTAGAAAGAAGATCTACTGATCTACTGAAGATGACAGAGGTGACGAGCTTCGCCGATGGTGGTGGTGGTGCTGGTTTACTTTGGCAAAGTCAATGTCGAAAGAAGGAAACAGATTAGTGATGGTGGTGGTGTCCGGTGGCCACAAAAATCTAGATCGAAAGCTCGGGTGGCCGATCGAAGCTTAGAAAGGTTCAGTGGTGGCTCGAGGCAGCGCCACCGTAAGAGAAATGTCGACGGCGAAGAAAGACGTCGTCGGTGAGAGGTCGGTCAACACCGTGGTGGCGACGCAGTAAGGACGATGAACGTCGACGGTGGTGTTGGTCGTCGGTGGCTGTGGAATACGACGAAGAAGACGATGACGGAGCTCGGTAGATCTACGCTTATGATGTTGGACGACGGCAAAGATGACGGCGTCGACGAAGACGATCGACAATGGTGGTGGTTGACGCCGGTGGTCTCCTTCGCCAGTGGTCTCTCTCTCTCTATCTCTCGGTGGTCTTCCTCTCTCTCTCTCTCTCATCGGAGCGTGGCCGGTGGTGTTACCACCGATGAGCGACAACAGATCGACACCAGCGAGGAGAATCGACGATGGCGTGCTTTGGTGGTGGAGGTGCCAGTGACGGACGGTGGCTCCGTTGGTGGCGAGGGATGCCGGAGAGGGGAGTGAGAATCGAGGAAGACACAAGGCACATGTTCTGTTTGTTGAGTTTGGAAAAACATAAGGGAAGATGGTTTCTTTTTATAAACGAGAAGGTAAGATTCGTTCAATAAAGAAGAAGATTGTGAAAGAAAAAGGAAAAGGAAGATACCTTATGTTTGGTGAGAAAGATGCCTTGTGTTTGGTGTTTCTTATAAACAAAGACAATTTTTATTTTATATGAATTTTACAACCCACACTCACATAGTCAGCCACCTTCCATTATTTTCAATTTTTATTTATTTCTCCTTTTCTTTTATCTAACTTGGTAACAATATAATTAAATTATTCATTTAGTTTATTTTAAGTGTCTGGATATTTAATTAATTACCTTATTAGTTAGTTAATTTATTTTAATTGGTTAATTTATTACCGTATTTAATCATGTATTTAATTAGTTAGTTTAGTTTTAATTAATCAATTTATTTTTAAAATTAAATTTTTTTACCGGGTTTTATATTTTTCCCCCCTTAAAAGAATTTCGTCCTCGAAATTAAAGTCGAACCCCGGAGAAAAACAAATTCATTCACCACACTTTCGCTGCGCACTGTGATCACAAACTTATATCTTAATTTCTTTATAGAAAAACATCACTTCCTTGTTGAATCCATAATAAGGCATACAATTCATGATCATACTTTCTAGATAAACAATAAAAAAACTTATAGTTCAAACTGATTGTTAGTACAAATGAATTTATTGGAAACTTCTACTATCAAAACAACTCATCTTTATTCTAGAACTTTTCGTAACTACTAACTATTATCACTTAGTTGCTAGTACAATAAATAAGGTAATCATACGCTCAGCCAATTATTCTTGTCCCTTACACCACAAATGGTGAAGTTTCTGTCTCATTGAGAGCGTGGGCACGAGTAACTGCACCATGTCCTCCCGTTTCCTTACTTCTGCAATAAGTGGACATGTGTCCTTTCTTACCACATTTGAAACACGTCTTTGCTGTACCATCACAATAATGCCCACGAGAGTGGATTTTTCCACACTAGTTGCATGGATTCCAAGTAGCTTGTCTTGCATTACCATTAGCCTGAGCCTGTGATTGACCTGGCGTATAAGCCTTCTTGGTAGGATTCCCTCCTTCAGTGTGATTCCCCGTTGGTTTCGAGTCTCTGAACCTCTTGGGTTGCAGCTCCCTGCTCTTCAGAGCGTCATCTAGACTATTTTCAGCTAAAAGAGCCTTGGTCACGAGTTTGGACAAAGCCTTTGCCTCGAACAGTAAAACCCTACTACGAATAGCCGGGCGTAACCCTATCTCAAATAGGACCACTGTGCTTTCCTCGTCAGCAACACATTGTGGCGCGAAACGAGATAACTCAGCAAACTTTGTCTCGTACTCCGCCACTATCATTGTCTTCTATTCCAACATAAGAAACTCTACTTGTTTCTGTTTCTTGATTGCCACAGGGTAATACCTATCGTCGAACAATGCCATGAATTTTGTCCAAATAAGTTCCTGCTCCTTTCCTTCATATTGGCGTTTTACCATACGCCCGCAATGTTCTGCCTGCCTTCTAAAACATACGTTGCACCTTATGATCATCGGTGCAACCTAACCTTTCAAAAATCTTCTCCATGTGAAGCTTTCCTGCTTCAGCATCATCGGGGTGGGTTGACCCCTTGAAGGTCAGAGGATGAGCCTTCAAAAAAATTTCGAACACTGAGCCCTTATCTAAGCTCATAGATCTATCACTACTAACCACTTGAGCAGCTGGGGCTTCGGGGATAACTGGTGCTATTGGGGTAGCTGTGGCTGCTGGCGCCACTGGGGTTTCGGTAGTTTCTGTGGATACTAGAGGAGTGTCAGGTGTATGTTCTTGTTGTGCATCCTCTGTTGATGCATATCTCGAATTCACGTCGCGTCTTGGGCGAGTCATCTCACTGATAAAATATAGAATAATAACATTCCACGAGATAATGTTTAATCAATCTATCTCACAAGAATTCATAACATGCCACGAGATAAAATTCACCGTTACGATACCAACAACTGCCTCTAAGATTGAGTAAGGAAAAATTCAACAATATTCATAATGTAATCATTGCTCATAGAGGTTTCCTAATCCAACGTTTAAGACTTACGAGTGTTCCTCTAAGTCTAGCGACTCACTACGACTTATGGGGTTATTTTCCCCAATCTGATAACTTACTATGACTTCCAATTAGAACCAACGTCGCGTCCAACGTGTTTCTAATAGGATTTTAAAGCCAGTCAAACAGACGTCCGAATACAAGGGTACGACACCCGAATAGTCCTACACAAGTTTGATCAAACTTAGGTACTTACAATTTATGTCCATGATAGCATAGATACATACCAAGAATTCACATTACGTCACGAGCCATATCACTGAGGATCAAAGCATAATAAGAACATATAAATGATAAAACTTGATCAACTATAAACAAGGACTCTGGGAATCCAAACCTTTACTAATGACATGATGCAATGTGTTAAATTTTTGTTCTGATACTAATTTTGTCACACCCCAATTTAAGAAATTGACCGGCCATGGATCATGAGCCTTAGCCCAAAGAACCAAGAAAGTCTTAAATCATTTTTAGCTAACAATATGCTAACCATTAATCAACTCCCAAGGATTTAAGCAATTAAAATTTATTACAATCATAAGTGGGTCAAACAGTCCAAAATCTCTCTCAACAATTATTATTCCATCCATTTAAGATTATTATCTTTTATTTAATGGGGAAACTAAAAAGAAAGTAAATGCATGATCCTAAAGGTCTTTGTACTGGATCCCTTCAAGCAGTCGAGTTGGTCCTCTATCCTCATTAGTGATTACCTGAAATGTTTGGGTACAACGTCAGCAATGCTGGTGAATAGAACATGCATAATAAGATATAGTTCAAAATAAGAAATATAAAATAGTTTTATATATTAACGTAATCATAGCATGACATATACAGTATAAACAAAAAGTGATAATCATTCGAGTCATTCTTTCATTTAAAAGAGTAATCACAATCCATCATTTTATTTCATCATCTCATTTCATTTCATTCTTAAAAATTTTATGTATCTTATCCATTTAGTCAAGTATCCATTACCACAGGAACAACCTGAGCATATCCATAGTAACCATTGCCACAGGAACAATCTGAGCATATTCATAGTAACCATTACCACAGGAACAGTCTGAGCATATCCATAGTAACCATTGCTATAGAAATAGCCTAAATATATCCATAGTAATTATTGCCACAGGAACAGTCTGAGCATATCCATAGTAACCATTGGCACAGGAACAGTCTGAGTATATCTATAGTAACCATTACCACAGGAATAACCTGAGCATATCCATAATAACGATTGCCACAGGAATAGCCTGAGCATATCCATAGTAATCATTTGGTCCCGTTTCTTAACGAGTCATCAAGATATCACATAATATAATCATTTGGTCCCGTATATGGGTCACCAAGATATCTTATAATATATAATCATTTGGTTCCGTGTATGGATCACCAAGATATCTCAATATGTTCGTATCAACATTTACATATTTTTCATTTACATAGGATGTCAATGTTTTGATGAGAAACCTTTCTTAACACTTTTCATTTGGCCTCGTTTATCAACGGGTCACCAAGGTGTCACTTCAATACAATGATATAGAAAAACTTTATGATTTTTTTATTAAGAATCCTTCGCATATTTAATCCATGGTTATTTTTATAAGAGACTATTATAAAATATCATTTAAATATTTTTAATCATATGCATTCTCATTTCAAATTCATTTGAGGGATACGAGATTTTATTGAAAACATGTAACAGATAAGTCCATATACAGGTAAAATCTTTATATAATGATTTTTGGTATAAGACAAACTATAATAGAGCATTTAAGAGAATTTTAAAAGCATACAAATTTCTTTGCTAAAATAGTTGGAAATTCGGAAATTTTGCATAAAGATATATAGCACAAAAAGTCACTCATAAGTAAAATATTCATACCATGATTTTAGAAAAAAGTCATATGGCATTATTTAAACATATATATCTGCTTTTCAAGTAATTTGGGGATCTGAATTTTTTTTTTATGAAAGATACATAGCGTGTAACCATGCACCTGAGATCCAAGCTAATCTCTAAAGCAATTAAATTTAATCTATGGTTTGCACGTCACCATGACAAAATAATACAAGGCAGTAACCAATTCAATACACCAGACTAATAATTGAATTAATTAACCAAACGGACCATTCCCCGTTTAATTAACCAAACGGACCATTCCCCAAACAGGGCCTTAACAAACGAATTTAATTTTAGAATTATTTTTCAAGAATTTTAGCATTGTGAGTCATCACAAACGAGTTGTGAGTCGACCCGTAGGATAATTTTTGGAAAAACCATCCCAACAGGCTAAAGAGGGCACACTGCTTCGGAACGTCCGAACGTTGACCAAATCGCGTCCGGACATTTTTGTCCAGTAGCGAATGCCCGTCCGAACGTCCGGACGCTGGTGGATTCCGGACGGACGAAACACACCAGAGGGTCGAACCAGGGATTTTGAAAGGCTGGTTCGGGGTCTCTTTTTGCATTCTTTCTTCATGGTTTATGTTTCTATGCTTTTTATGATTTGTTTTATCATGTTTTTAGTAGATTTCACATCTAAAACCATATTTTAATTGCCAAGACCTAATTTTTTTTTATTGTAATATACATATATAGAAAAGTTGTACATATATATGTATATATATATATATTATGGACATACGCATGTATCAATATGTATCTATAAGCCTGGGTTTA
>JAUTBS010186603.1:0-11889 GCA_032361285.1 Aequorea victoria | reverse complement strand
TAGGTTTTATCCTGAAATAAACTCAAAACACAAGCACAACATTAGCAACAACAAATCAATGTTGTTATAATCAAAACCAAAAACAAAGACTTGATTGAAAATGGCTTTTAGGCCAACATACCTATCATCGAACAATGTGAAGAATTTCATCCAGACAAGTTCTTGTTCATTTTCTTCATATTGGCGCTTCACCATGCGCCACCAATGTTCTGCCTGTCCTTCTAAAATGTATGTTGCAAAAGATACCTTATGGTCGTCAGTGTAACCTAACCTTTCAAAGATTTTTTCCATGCGAAGCTTCCACGCTTTAGCATCATCGGGGTTGGTTGACCCCTTGAAGGTCAGAGGATGGGCCTTCAAAAATTTCTCGAATACGGAGCCCTTGTCCAAGCTCATAGCTTTATCTGTACCATCCGTTCTCGATTGAGATTGATGCCCAGAAATCATGCCTGCCAGAGTCTGGAGAGTGTGAAATGCTCCATCAGCAACTGGGGCAGCTGGGGCTTCAGGGATAACTGGTGCTACCTGGGTAGCTGTGGCTTCAGGCGCCACCAGGGTTTCGGTTACTTCAGGAGTAATATCAGGTGTGTGTTCTCATTTTGAATCCTTTGTTGATGCATACCTTGAATTCATGTCGCGTCTTGGGTGAGCCATCTTATAAATAAGGTATAGATTAATAAGTTTTATCAGAGGTATTTAATCAATATATATGATAGGAATTCATAGCATAGATTTCCTACATTCAAGACTTTAAGGCTTTAAGAGTATTTTTCTAACGACTCATACGACTTATAGGGTTGTTTTTCCCAATCTGATAACTTACTATGACTTTCAATTAGAACTAACGTCGTGTCCAACGTGTTTTTCAATAAGATTTTAAAGCCAGTCAAACAGATGTCCGAAGACAAGAGTATGGCACCCATAAGTCCTACACATCAACTTAGGTACTTTACAATTTATGATAGTATAGATATACTTAAAATTCACATCATATCACTAGCCATTTCACTAAAGATCAAATGTCATGCAATAATATATATACATAAGATAATGTTTTATCTACTTGAAATCAAAAATTCATAACTGAAAAGAACTCTAGGGACCCAGACCTCTACTAATGATGATATGATGCATAACACGTTACTATGAACTTATGCTCTGACACCAAACGTGTCACACCCTAATTTGGGAAAGGTGACCGGCCATGGATCATGGGTCTTGACCCAACAAACCAAGTAAGTCTTAATCATTTTCAACTAACAATATGTTAGATAATATAATCATGCAGGGATTTAAATAATTAAAATCCATAATTATACATGTGGGACCATACAACCCACTATCTCATCAATGTATATCAATAATTCATTATCAATTTGTTTACTTTATCTAAATGCAGAAGCAAAAATATGAATACGTATAATGGATGTCCTAGAGGTCTTTATCCTTGGATCCCCTTAAAGCAGCCGAGTTCATCATCTAGCTTATTCCTTCAATTCTTGAAATATTTAGTTTTACAACATGAGCAAAACTGGTAAATGGAATCATGTATAATAGAATACAATTCAAAACAGAGGATATAAAATAGTTTGTACATCAACATAATCATGGTAGGATATATATAGTAATATCACAAGAAATCATTCAACTCATTATTTCATTTCATTATCCCATATCATAATTTCATTTCATTATTTCATATCATTTCATCTCATTTCATTATTTCATATCATCTCATCTCATTTCATTATCTCATTTCATTATCTCATTTCATTTTCATCTTATTGCATAATCTTATAGATTTATAGTTTTCTTTCATTTGGTCTCGTTATCAATTTACGAGTCACCAAGATATCACATACTTATTTGGTCCCGTTTCTTAACGAGTCACCAAGATCTCACATTATATAATCATCTGGTCCCGTATATGAGTCGCCAAGAAATTTCATTCATTTGATAACTTCACCAAGACATCTCTTCAGACATTATGCCTGTATCTCATCGTTTGGTTCCATTGACGGGTCACCAAGATATCCCATTCATTTAGAAATATTACACGAGTTACCAAGACATCTCATCAGACATTATGTCTGTATCTCATCATTTGGTCCCATCAACGGGTCACCAAGAATTCCCATTCATTTGGTAACATTACACGAGTCACCAAGTTATCTCATTCATTTGGTAACATTACACGAGTTACCAAGATATCTTATTATGCTCGTACATATATTTTCCATTTACAACATAGGATGTTGATATGTTGATAAAAATTCTCTTTTAACACTTTTCATGATGCATTTCATAACACTATTCGTAGTACTTTTCATGACACATTTTTCATTTCACTTTATCATTATCTATTTCATAACACTTTTCATTATGTTTTTCATACAAATTTCTTAACACATTTTATCATATATTCCCTACACTTCTCATAGACCTTTCATTACTCTTTTTCTTTTTAAAGTTATTTGGAAAATATAACGTTTTAGTTCAAGTATGTACCGGTAATCCATTCCTTAGTAAAAAGTGTTTGTACCATGATTTTGAAAGAAACCCATATAACATCATTTAAAAATTCAAACATTTACATCTTGTCATCAACACATTTGGGGACACAGAGAGTTCAATAAAAGTACATAGCATGAGAACCACTCACATGAGATCCAAGCTAATCTCGAATGCAATAAAAAGCAACCTATGATTCACACATCACCCTGAATATGTGGCACAAAACATCACAATCTAATAAAACAATTAAACTATTTAACTTTATCCAAACGAACCCTTCCCAACCATTAAAGGTTTCATTCTTAGATTCTGGTGTTAATTAAATCATTAATTAACTTAATTCGTCTTTTAAATTAATGCCAAATAGAGCCTAAGCCCTTAATAATTCATTTCAGTAATTTATTCAACATTTTTTTAGTGGATGAGTTGACCCAGATGGTCAATGAGTCGACCCAAAGGTGTTACAAATGGCTTTAAGTTGACACAGCAAGGCTGTGAGTCGACCCAAAGGCAAAAAGGTCACTGTGAGTCGACACCAGGGGCTGTGAGTCGACCCAAGGGCATAAAAAGGCACAATGAGTTAACACCAGGAACTGTTGTGTGGACCCAAAACCATTTTGGTCATGAACAAGGTCATCTGGGTCGACCCAAATAGGTTTGTATCGACCTAAACGGTAAAAGAGGCATCCATGGGTCGACCCCAAGGTGTTCCAGGCATGGATGGGTCAACCCTTGAAGGCTACGAGTCGACCCAAGCAAAGGAAAATAAGGTAATGAACTACTGCCCACCTCCGTCCGGATGCCGGTCGTGGCCCGTCCGAACGATATGCAACAGAGATGCCAAAAACAACCTCCTGTGGGGCATGAGTCGACCCAATCATCATGTGAGTCGACCCAACCTTCGGAACAGCCAACAATGACTTCTGAAACTTGGGGTTTTCACTCATTTAACATCCTTTTCTTCCCTATTAACATTGTTAATTATTATTCTATCATATTCTGAATATTTTAGCATATTCTTCTTGATCGATTAAGATATCTTCATACATGGTTCTATTATTCATCTTACTATGATATATAAATATATATAAATATACATATATCTTACTGTTATACTTCAATATATATCTAGAGGTTGATCTTACTCTTTGGTTTTATTTTCCCAACATGGTTGAAGATACTTCAAAAGTTTATAATCATATTTTGGTTATTGATTTCACAATATGGATCTATTTATATAAATAAATAAAATCGTTTTATATATATATACACTATTGTTATAAACTGAAACAGGGGTGTTGATCTTACCTGAAATCACCTAAATGATGTTGAAAACGACGATGATGATGATGGTGATGGTTGCTACGATCAATGCCAACATCCAGTGGCGATGGCAGTGGTGGCTGAACCGCGATGGTGGTGGACTGTGATGGTGTGCGAAGAACAGAGAGATTTTAGGTGAGAGAGAGAAAGAGCATAGAGAAATGAGAGATAGGTTCTCTGGGAGATAGATCCTATTTAAAATAGGAGAAAATTACAAAATTAGGGATTGGATCCCTGATTTTCCTCGTCTAGTCTCAGATCCATCCACAACCAACTCCCCTTAAAAGAAGGAAGCGTTGTTTAACTTTTTCCTTTTCAAAAGGTCTGCCATAGCTAACACACAGCTGACATCCCATTTCTTTTCCTTATTTCATTTATTTTCTCTTTTGTCTTCATTCATTCTTTCTTTATTTTTTTATATTTCACACCTTATTAGTTTAATAATAATAATAACTTAATTATTTTTATTTAATTTATCAATTATTCAGAATCTTTTTATTATTTTATTTAATTTATCTTTTTTATTTAGTTAGTTTATTTATAAATTAATTAATTAAATTATTGAATTAATAATTAGTTTTAAAAATTTTAAAATTTTACCGAATTTTACATTCTCACGACATTCTGCACTTCTACAACTAACTTCTCAGTGTCCTGCAAACCATCACAAACAATAAGATTTAAAATATGGCAAAAACATCTCATATGAAAAAAATCATGATTCAAAATACTACTTTTTAGATTCTTAGTCTTATTCTTAAGGATTGAATCACACCATTGTTAGAACTTGCATTATCAATGGTCAAAGTAAGTATCTTCTCTCTACCCCAATCAAGCAAACACATCTCAACTTTCTTTCCAAGGGTTTCACCCTTGTGATTTTCAACTAAGCAAAAGTTTATAATGCATTTGTGTAGTTTTCAATCACTATCAATAAAGTGTGCCATCAAACACATGTAATTTAAATTCTATAAAAATGCCCAAGTATTCGTGGTTAAGCAGATTCTTTATCCTCGAAGAGAAGACTTCAATTTACTCTTTTCTTTCATATAAAGATTCAAATAATCTTTTGCAACCGCAATGCGGGAGGAAACTTTTAACCACCTTAGTTGCACAATATGTATAAAGCGCTTAAACCATTTGCCCTTCACAAATCTAAAATGCAACTCATCCATAATTAACATTTGCGCTAGAGCATTTCTAAAAACTTTCACACTAAAACTCATTGGGACAAGATGTCCACCAGTTTCACCCTCTCCTTCTCCTGATTTCTGTTTAGGTTGGAAACCTAAAATTCTTTGACTTTTATCTATTTTCCTATACAGATACTTCTTGCATTGCGACTCTAAATGAGTTAGCATAGACCTAGTTCTATTTAATTTAGGATCACGTGCATAATGAGCACTATTGTAATTACAAGAAGCTCTAGATTTTTCATTTTCAGTTTTCATTTTTGTGAAATGATCCCAAGCCATCGACCCTTTTCAAGAACTTGTAATTTTAGCAGTAGGCATTTCACTCACCTTGGTTGTGGTATTAAGTGTTTCTTTTACTATAGGTGCCTCATCCTTAGATTGGGAAAGATTACCACTTGTAATGTCCATTGGTTCCATCTACTGATCTACAAAAAAAATAAATTTACAATCACAAAATCAGAGAAATTGGTGATTACAATGGTGAAAAAAGAAAAAGGAAAAAAAATCAATAATTATGTACAAACTCAACACATTCAGCACATTAAGGGAAAAAAACAACTCATCGGAAAAAAAATACACAAATGCACAAGCTCAACAGAGAGCCTCAGAGCCCTGTAAGACAAAGAATCGATTCACTATCGAAGATGAGTGAACAAATAATAATGCAAAAAGAACTCACTGTCGCTGACTGAAACATGAGTGTGAAGAATCGAAGAATCAAAATCGAAGAATCAAAGGTGAAGAATCGAAGATGAGTGAACAGAGCTCTAGGAGACGAAGAATCGATTCTTCATCTGAGAACAAATATGTTGCAGACGGTCGACCATCACCGATTGAGAGATGAGTGGAAAGAATCGAAGACAAAGAATTGAAGATGAGTGAACAGAGAGATGAGTGGGAAAAATGAAAAACTCAAAGATGAACAATTGAAGACAAAGAATCAAAGATGGGAGATGAAGAGTCAAAGACAGACGACTGAGAGTCTAAGATGAGCGAAAAAATAAATGTTTTACTTTTACCCTAGCCGGTTGGGAATATAAATTCAATGGATGTGAATGATTTAGGTAATCGGTCGGTTCGGTGAACACGGTGTCGTTTGCATGTATAACCAGCTCTGAACCAATTTAAAAAAAAACCACGTATTTAAAAATTGAATAGATCGTTTCTTTTGTAAAAGCCGACCGTACATTGATTTTTTTGGCCGTTTGGTTTGATTTTTTTGGTTTTTCTTTCATCCCTACTGACAAAGACCGATGAATCAATTTAAGATCTCGCGAGACAACCTAGAGTCAATTTTGGGTCATGCTCACCAGGACTGATGAATCAATTTAAGGTCTTCTGAGACCGCCTATAGTCAATTTAGGATCATGCTGACAAGGACCGATGAATCAATTGAAGGTCTTACAGGACCGCCTAAAGTCAATTTAGAGTCATGTTGATAAGGACCGATGAACCAATTTAAGATCTTGCGAGATCGCCTAGAGTCAGTTTAGGACCATGCTGACAAGGACCGATGAATCAATTTAAGATCTTGAGGGACCGCATAGAGTCATTTTAGTGTCATGTTGACAAGGATCGATGAATCAATTTAAGATCTTGTTGGATCGCCTAGAGTCAGTTTAGGGTCATGCTGACAAGTACCGATGAATCAATTTAACTTCTTATAGGACTGCCTAGAGTCAGTTTAGAGTCATCTTGACAAGAATCGTGGAATCAATTTAAGGTCTTGTTAGACCACGTAGAGTCAGTTTAGAGTCATGCTGACAAGGATCAATGAATCAATTTAAGATCTTGTGAAACCGCCTAGAGTAAGTTTAAGGTCATAAATGGACCTGAATAATAAAGATCAATTTTAAAGTCATGAATAGACCGATTTAATCAGTTTTAAGTTATGAGATGGACCGATGGGATAAAAATTAGTTTTAAGGTCGTGAACAGATCGATTTACTCAGTTTTAGCCCATGAGATGGACCAAATGAATAAAGATTAGTTTTAAAGTCGTGAATGGACCAATTTATTCAGTCTTAGGTCATTAGACGCACCGGAAGGATAAAGATCAGTTTTAAGGTCGTGAACGGACCACCAATTTACTCAGTTTTAGATCATGAGACGGACCGAAGGGATAAAGGTCAATTTTAAGGTCGTGAATGGACCAATTTAGTCAGTTTGAGGTCATGAGATAGACCGAAGGGATAAATATCAATTTTAAGGTTGCGAACGGACTGATCTACTCAGTTTTAGGTTATAAGATGATTGAAAGGCTAAAGATCAATTTTAGGGTCATGAGCGGATCGATTTACTCAGTTTTAGGTCATGACAAGGACCGAAAGAATAAAGATCAATTTTCAAGTCATAAACTGACTGATTTACTCAATTTTAGGTCGTGAGAAGGACCGAAGGCCTAAAGACCAGTTTTACGGTCATGCATAGACTGATTGACTCAATTTTAGGTCTTGGGACAGACCGATGGGATAAAGAACAGTTCTAAGGTCGGGAATGGGTTAATTTACTTAGTTTTAGGTCATGAGAAGGATCGAACGAATAAAGATTAGTTTTGAGGTCGTGAACGGACCGATTTACTCAATTTTAAGTTATGAGATGGATCGAAGGGATAAAGATTAGTTTTAAGGTCGTGAATGGACCGATTTACTTAATTTTAGGTGATAATATGGACCAAAGGTTTAAAGATCAATTTTAAGGTCGTGAATGGACCGATTTACTCATTTTTAGGTCATGAGATGGATTGAACGGATAAAGATCAGTTTTAAGGTCGTGAACAGACCAATTTACTCAGTTTTAGGTCATGAGAACGACCGAAAGGATAAGGATTAGTTTTAAGATCGTGAACAGATTGATTTAATTAGTTTTAGGTCATGAGAAAGACCGAAGGCATAAAGATTAGTTTTAGAATCATGAATGGACTGATTTACTCAGTTTTAGGTCATGACAAGGACTGAAAGAATAAAGATCAATTTTCAAGTCATAAACGAATTGATTTACTTAGTTTTAAGTCGTGAGAAGGATCGAAGGCCTAAAGATCAGTTTTATGGTCATGAACAGACTGATTGACTGAATTTTAGGTCATGGGACAGACCAATGGGATAAAGATCAGTTTTAAAGTCTGGAATGGGTTAATTTACTTAGTTTTAGGTCATAATAAGGACCGAAGGAATAAAGATTAGTTTTAAGGTCATGAACGGACCGATTTACTTAATTTTAGGTCATAAGATAGATCGAAGGGATAAAGATAAGTTTTAAGGTCGTGAACGGACCGATTTACTCAATCTAAGGTCATGAGACGGACCGTAGGGATAAAGATCAGTTTTAAGGTCGTGAACGGACTAATTTACTTAATTTTAGGTCATAAGATGGACCGAAGGTTTAAAGATCAATTTTAAGGTCGTGAATGGACTGATTTACTCATTTTTAGGTCATGAGATGGATCGAAAGGATAAAGATCAGTTTTAAGGTCGTGAACGGACCGATTTAGTTTTCGGTCATGAGAATGACCGAAAGGATAAAGATTAGTTTTAAGGTCATGAACAGATTGATTTACTCAATTTTAGGTCATGAGTAAGACCGAAAGGATAAAAATTAGTTTTAGAATCATGAATGGACTGATTTACTCAGTTTTAGGTCATTACAAGGACCGAATAGATAAAAAATAGTTTTAAGGTCGCGAACGGACCGATTTACTCAGTTTTAAGTCATGAGATGGACTGAAAGGAGGAAAATCAGTTTTAGGGTCATGAACAGACCAATTTACTCAGTTTTAGGTCATGAGAATGATCGAGAGGAATAAAGATCAGTTTTATGGTCATGAATGGATCGATTTACTCAGTTTTAGGTCATGAGAAAAACCGATTTACTCAGTTTTAGGTCATGAAAAGGATCAAAGAGTGTCCCGGACACGGGGACGAAAATTTATGCACACATGGGTAGCTGAGAAGATGATTGATTTTTCATAATTGATTCTGAATTTTGAGAATTAGCACTTGGAGATAGGGAATGGAAAATTGGGGAGAGGGACAAGTGGCGCACGTTGGGTGGACATGACGTGCCTATAACCCAAGGTGGCGCGCGCCATGTAGTGACGAGCGCCACTGGTGCTTGGCTTTCCTGGTGCGCGCAATGTTGTAGGTTTCAACTGAAGGGTTAGTTTTGCCTAGGTGAAACACAAGTTCGCCTTTCTAGTCATTTTCAACTCTCATTCTCAACTCTCTCATCCCTTGTCTTTCTTTCTCAGCAAAACATCAATGAAAACTCAAGAAAAGGCTCAAGTATCTTTAGGGTACAGAACTAAGTCTCAATGAATCTCACGGGGTGAGAATCTTTTGTTGCATCCAGGCATCTTTAGAATTGCTTTCAAAGAATCTAAATGACAAGGACTAGTGGTTCTACAATCATTCAAGCACGTAGCAGTTCTACTATCATTCAATAGTCCTCAGACTTTAGTGGCTCTACCACCATTCAACGTGCTAGTAGTTCTACTATCATTTAAGTCCCGTCATATGACCGCAGTCACTCCGATAATGTGGTGACACACCCTCACGTTCAGCACATTGCAATTTTGGAAAACTTCTAAAACATGACAAAGACTAGTTGTTCTTCAACCATTCAAACACATAACAGTTCTACGGCCATTCAAAAGTCCTCAGACCTTAGTAGTTCTACAACCATTCAACGTGTTAACAGTTCCACTGTCATTCAAGTCTTGCGACACGATCGAAGTCGCTCCAGTAATGTGGTGGCGCACCCACCACGGGTGGCGCACCCACCACGTTCTTCACATTCTGGTTTTGAAAAATCTCTAAAACATAACAAAGACTAGTGGTTCTACCACCATTCGAACAGGTAGCAGTTCTACTGCCATTCAAAGTCCTCAGATTTTAGTGGTTCTACCATCATTCACATGTTAGCAGTTCTTGTAAAACCCGATAATTTAAAAATAAATTATAAAAAATAAAATAAATAATTAATTAATTAAGTAACTAACTAATTAAAAATTTAATCAAACTAATGCATCTTCTGAAACTCTTAAAATAATGATAATAATAATATTATGATAAAAGAATAAGTATAATAATAATTTCTTAAAGAAAGGAAAATGAGACAAGTTCAGGAAATAGAATAAAGAGGATATTGTTGTGCATGTGATAACAGTTGTGTTGTGTTAAAATAGGAAGATAAGTCCAAGGGGGGAATCAAGGAGTGTGATCCTTGAATTTTCTAGCCATGATCCTTTTTTAAAGGGGGTCCTCCCTCAGACTCCTCATTCATCTCTCTCTTCGCGATATTCTCCTCTCGCACACTGCTGCTACCACTAGCAGTCACCACCAATGCCATCCATCGACGGCGCTGCCACCATCGAGCGACGCCATCGTCATCACCATCATTGTGATCCCTGATTCGTCCTTCATCATCTGTTCTTCGTATATAAAGAGGGGTATATATATATAACGCCATTGTTATATAATGAAATCTTCGTTAATGATTCCATCCTTAAATAGTTCAAACCTATATAGATATATGAATGTATCATTACATAGATTGAATATGGAAATAGATCAAGATATACATATATAAATATACATACTGGTATATATATAAAGAATTATATAACTGGTATATATATTATATAACGAAAACTCATGTAAAAATATATATTGAATGTATATACGTATATGTATATAAATCTTTTGAAAATATGATAAAATAAATATGAAAGAATAAGCAATAAAGAAAGAAAGAGAAGAGACCCTAGAATTAGAGAATTTTGCAATTAAAATCTCTCGTCCGAAGCTTTGGGTCGACTCACCTGTGGGTTGAGTCGACTCACACACCGTAGAAGCTGAGTTCCGTTGCCAGTGAGTCGACTCACATGGATGTTGAGTCGACTCATGATGGTAAGGCCTCGGTTGTTTCTTAGGCTCTGGTTTGGGTTGACTCATGAGTCCTTTGAGTCGACTCATGATCACTGCTAGACCTCCTTGGGTCGACTCATGCTTCACCTGTGGGACTTGCGTCGCTCACTCCTCTTGTGAGTCGACTCATTCCTATTTTGGTCGATTAAAAGAGGAGCTATCTCAGCTCACTCTGCTTTGGGTCGACTCATGCTGCCTTTGGATTGACTCACAGTCACATGTTACTGAGACTTCTTATCTTGGGTCAACACACAGCCTCTGTTGTGTCGACTCATGATCACCTGTTAGCCTTGGGTCAACTAATGAGCCTTTTGAGTTGACTCACAGTTTCCTATTAGTGAGATACCAAGACATGTTCCCTTTGAGTCGACACATGGCCTTGCTGTGTCGACTCATGGTCGCTTGTGCTGACCTTTTTGACCGTGAGCCCTCTCCGTTGAGTCAACTCATAGACCTCTTGGGTCGACTCACAATGTCAATTTTTTTTAAAAAATTATCATGTGTTAATTCTAAGGTTAAGACTCTGTTTGGGTATCAGTTTAAATAGTAAAATAAAGTAATTAATGATTAAATCAACACGAAAAACAAACTTTAAAAGCTTATAATCGGGGAAGGGTTCGTTTGGTTGTTGTTTCGGTTAAATTAACATTAAATGTGATTATGATATATTGCATTGTATAAATCAGGGTGACGTGTGAACCATAGATTACCTTACTATTGCATTTGAGCTTTCCTTGGATATTAGGTGAGTGGATTGACATGCTATATACTTTCAATAAAATCCCCGTATTTTCTAAATTACTTTAAGAATGAAATACATATGTTTTAAATACTTTTAAATAATACTGTATGTTAATTCTCTTGTAAAATCATGGTACAAATATTTTACAAGTTTTTGATTCATATATATATGGTGCGACTATGAGATATGA
>JAUTBS010186492.1:0-11890 GCA_032361285.1 Aequorea victoria | reverse complement strand
TGACCAACCAAAGAAGACCAAATAACCCAAAACCAACAACTCACATATGCAAACTCGCAGATCTAAACAAATACAAGCAAGAGTCAATGAGCAAACCACAGATGATCCAGTCTCTGCAAGCAAACCAAATGAACCAGACACCAGATGCGAATCAAGATCAGGTGAGGTGAGTGATGAAGCTTCAAACAACAGATCGGCGATGGCGAAGACAAATTGACGAGCTTAGGATTTCAAAAAAAAGACAGTGATGGCGATGACGAAGACTAGATCGGCGACGGCGATGCAAAGACCAGATCGGCGACGGCAATGCAAAGACCAGATCGGCGACGGCGATGCGAAGACCAGATCGCGATGTAAAGACCAAATCGTGAGGGTGATGTGGAGACCAGATCGCGGGTGTGATGCGAAGACCAGAGCGCTATGGTGATACGAAGACCAGATCGCAACGACAATGTGAAGTATTGAAAGCAGATCGTGATGGCGATGCAAAGGTCAGCGACTAGGGTTTCAAAAGGTTTGTTGCGAATGTCAAAACTGGTAAAGGTTGAAAATGGCGCTAGGGTTTGCTGCGAAGGTTGAAAATTGCTAAGTCGAAAATGGATGCCAAGGTTTGTTGCGATGTTAGTGTTTACGGCTAAGGTTCGCAATGGAGCCTACGATTCAGACCAATAAAGAAATCTTCCCGGTAAGTAACTTGCTCTGATACCATGTTAGAATATTGAGAGAACTCAAAGATTAAGATTATGCATTACTCAATTTAATAATCAAATACAAAAAAGGAACCAAAAAAGGAAAGCAAATATCAAAAAATATATACATATGGAAATAATTATAATTTTCATTCTCACAACGAAATGGGATTTTGTACATCTCGCAATATAATCTGGATTGGAAACCACACGTTTTTTGTTCTTGATACTTTAATCTTCTTTAAAGCATCATAGTTTTAAGGATAAAGATCCTGCCTCATATGAGATTAACTAAACCATGTGTAAAGATTTTCAAGATTTATGGGTGTTCTAAAAAACCTTCCATATTCCTATAGAAAGCTTATATTTAACAATTGTCCCACATCCAAAAGTTTGAGAAAGGAAAGTGGGAATATAAGTGAGCTTCCATGGAGCTATTGCTTTAATAGCACAAGTCTAGCCCATAAGTGGCTTGGCTTTAGATGGTGCATAGCAATATAGAACCGTCTTGCATGCACGTGCACACACGCAGGGAGCTGGAGGCGTTCTTCGCACTTCGCCCTTTTTTGTTTGTAACTTGAACTAACGTGGTGCTGATGTGGTGGAGTTTAGATCCAAGGTGACGTCGGTGATGTGGTGCTTGCGCGACACATAGTCAGAGACACATGGAAGGTGAGTCAGCGAATGGTTGCCAAGTGGTTATTGGCAGTTACATATCGCGATAACAACCTAACAGATTGCAGCTGTTGAATCGTAGCCGCACAATTGGACGAATCAAATGAGTGCGTGCAGTTAATTCTGTTCAGTAAGATGTGTGATCCACACTGTCGAAGACCGATCATGCGACAAGATCTAAATCCGGGATGATTGGACGCGATTAGGAGGCATGACCCATCCGATCAGATGGCTGAAAGTTTGTAAATAGCCTACAAACCAAGTCATCTGATGCACTCGAACATTCCGTGAGATCAGAACTATTCTCCCTTTCTCTTCCTTCTCATTTTCTATTTCATTCATAGAGGCTTTCTCCTATCAGGTATTCTCTTATTCTGCAAAAACAGAATATCAGATTCTTAATTTCCTTCTTCCATGTCTCAAATGTATTCTGACCTGTCTTCGTCTTATGTGTCCGTAGACAAAAGATAGTTTGAAATTCCTGAAGACAGATTTGCAGTAACCTGGTGCACACTATCCGGCAGGGGTAAATACTATCTTTAGGAAAGTGACTTTGTAATATCAGAAGCCTCTGCTCCAACACCATATAAGAAATCCTTTTAGTGCCCCCAAACCTATCCTGAGTTTCCATCATTTTTCTAATAAAATGAATAATTCCTGGGGCCAGCTGCCATGGTGTAGAGGCTAACCACATCTTACACTTCATTTAGCAACAGTCTTAGATTAATCACTCGCTCATCAAGTTCATGAGTGGCACTTGAATATCATGAGAATTGGCAAAAGTAATCCTTTTTTTTTTTTTTGACAAGTACTATTTGGAAAAAGTAGTCTGAATATGAGTGTATGGACCCATAGAGATAAGAGAGTGTTTTAAACATGTTGAATAATTCATCAGAGAGTTGATTCTATCCATAACATTCTCAATCTTCACTAGCACCCAGTCTTTTAAGTTTTCCTCGTCATCACCTTTCTCAGAGTTTGTATAAATAAACACAGTTAATTCATCAAAAATATATTAAATTTTAACTCAATGAAGGTTGCTAAACCCTCTTATGAGGAGTTTGTCAATCCTCTGGTTTAAAACTTCTAAAATTGAATCTTACAACCATTTGATTAATAAATCATCCTCCGCCACAACTCTTTGATTCTCAATCTTGATGGATGTGAAAAAATGATTAGATGTTTTACAAATTCGGATAGATTTATCAGCTCTTTCCAACTAAGACTTTACAACTATACAAAACCTGTTGCAGTTCTTTTCAATCTGAGCAAAATTGTGAGATATATACCTTTTATGGAACTATAAGGAAGAAGATAGAGCATGGCAATAATTAGAGTAAAGAACATGGTTCAATAATCAGTTTGAACATGGAAATATGATTAATTTTTACAGGAATAAAGAGTTAAGAGAGTACCTATAACATGATGGTGCTATAACGTCAACTAACTCATTTGCTGGCAGACAGAAATAGGGCACCTGCTTTAATTAATATTAGCGTGGGATGAAGCAACGTTATAGCGAGAGTCAAACTTAAAAAACAGAGAGTAGGGGGACCATGTTACCTCTTCAATGTGGCCATCCAAATGCTTTAAGTGGACCTATTAAAAGAATCTCGAAGTGTCAAGCTCTAAAAAACACATGGTAAGAATGAATCTGGATATCATCCTCATCATGCCAAAGTACTGATAGAATTTTAATTGCCTAGAAAAGCTCACCAAAGTTAATTTGCAATCTGCAAATTATTGGCAGCTACAAAATAGCGGATGACAAATGAATCTGCCTTCCTTTTGCTTTCTTTAATTCTTTCTTTTCTTCTTTATTTTTTTTTGGGAGCAAATTCTCAGAAACACTGACGAAGGTCACATTCATGCAGAGGATA
This sequence comes from Aequorea victoria, assembly GCA_032361285.1. NCBI lineage: Eukaryota > Metazoa > Cnidaria > Hydrozoa > Leptothecata > Aequoreidae > Aequorea > Aequorea victoria. The sequence continues at coordinate 8,646 of JAUTBS010186492.1, read as the reverse complement.
CAGGAAAAGAAAAAGAAAACTATGCACCCATCTCTAGACAATTTAACAGAAGATAGAAAAATGAGGTCATCGTAGATTATCGAACCTTGTAATCTTGCATAAACTCATAATGAAGAACAGTTTCTGGTTCACTGCTAGCAGCCTTCAGAAATTTATCAAGTCCTTCTCGGGTTCCATTATCCACTAGGGAGAAATAAAGGGTATCAGTACAGATCCTGATAGTGTGTTTTAATAGTTCCACTAAATTACGAAGTCTAAAACAAACTATAGGCTGATCATGCATGACCCATACTTTGACCACAAAAATATTCATTCATGATTTATTAGTTTTGCCTCCACATATGCAACTTTTGCTTACATAAAAGGGGAAGGGTATGGCCCGAGTAACTTCCTTGATGACCCGATTTTCAAGGAACATCACAAAGCTATATGAATGAAACTTCAAAAATTCCAATTGTTTCAATAATTTTGTTCTTTTAAAAATAATTTAAAAGTGGATCAAATAACTAAGTAATTTTTCTTACAAGTTCTTCTTTTGTATGGATGTGCTTTCCATGCTTATCATGCACGCCCCTAATACAATAATTTGATCATAGCACACTTGAGTTTCATTATAAATGATTTTTAGTTTGGAGAAATGAATTTTTTTTGGATTGAAAATTTGTCAATGATCAATTGACCTGTTATTATGCCTGCCTGACAAGCAATATAAAATCATATGTGCCACCAATCAACTGGTAAATGCAACGCCACAAAAAACCAATATGGATTACCGAGTGTAAAGAAATCTACTTTTACACAGCTTAAATTGATCCAGTCCAGGGACATTTTGATATCCTTGTTTTGTGTCATGGCATAAAATAGTGTTATTTTTTTAATAGTATTAAGCATTGGCACTTCATTTTGAAGCAACCGCGTTACAACAGGAACATGTTACGGGAGTTCTAACAACAATTACACACTTGAATTACTAGACATGCTTGTTGCGTTCAAGTCCAATCAGACAAGCAGATCTATATATCTCCTATCCTTATTAAATTGGTGTGCGTTGGACAAGGATACACTCGTTTAGAAGTTCACATAATATAAATCCTGACTTATCTAACCAATCACTCTTTTATATGGCATTTCATGTACTAATGTTTTTGTTGGCAGACCCATATCCTACATGATCTCATTTCTATCCTAAGTCCAGGTCATTGATCGGACATAGCCATAATACCATATACTTGAAAATATAAAATATAATAAACGGGACATAAAAGTTTTATTTACCACAATTAGTGCCCAAAACATAAAGCTTCTCCAAATTCAAATGGTGCTCCACAGATCTTAATGCTGCAGGTTAAAGAAATTACCCTGCATTATAATTGTACAAGTCACAACAAAGTACAGAATTAAAATATGAATATGCCAGATCTAACAACTATACCTTGGACTTGGCAGCCTACACCACAGAAAAGGAGACGCTTTACACCTGCTGCCTGTTGTCCAGATAAAATGACAATCTACCTCTTTAAATTTCTCGATAAACACATAAATAGAAAAATAAGATATTAACCCTAATAATCATAGAATAAGCTAACTATAAACAGGTTAGCAACATTTACTTACAAGAAATCATGAAAAACACAAGTAATCAAGTGCGGATGTTTTGGATTTTATTTCTTATTTTTTTCGGAGTTGGGAGGTGAGGGTAAATAAAGCATTTGTTAGAATAGAGTATGAGCAGGGCCTGCTAAATGCAAGCTAAACATTCACCTAGCCACCTAAATAAATATTACTATAATTACAAGTTCCACAAGAGTTGAGCTAAATAAGGATGAGGAGCACCAAAGGAAAAGGGAGATCTTAGGAAATACTCCTAGCAAGAGGGGTAACAGAACAAATAACAACAATGTTGATGATAAGAAGAAATAACTAGATGGATAGAAACTAAAAACAAAAACAAAAAAAACATAAAACTGAGAGAACATGGGAAACTATTTCCACATCATTCTTCCACATGGAACTCTTATTAGGGGACATCCGCCTACTAATAATCAAGTGGTCCACCATCGAAGAAGCACAGACACAATAGGGTACGGATATAGACACGGCGAATTTCAAGAAATAGGATACAAACACGACATGAATATGACACAAATAAATCTTTTATATATTTTTATTTGCTACGTATATGAATACAACATACACAAACCACTAAAAATAATAAATATAAATAACGCTAGTTCAATTTAAATAACCTTTCGACGTATAATTTAACCATCATTAAACACATACTAGAGCAACTCACAAACATAACAATGCAACGAAGAAGGCAACTCTAAAACTCACTAATATCATCAACAAACTACTACAACTTTGATTAGAACTCAATTTTGAGCATGCAAATATATAAGAAGAATTATCCTCAACGTGTCATGATACAGGTCTAGACACAAGACATGCATATCCGAGCAATGTCCCTAATAAGAAATAACATAAGCCATGTGGCGTGTCCGAGCCATATGTGCCCATTTGTCCAACACGTGTTGAATACTGCACGGAAACAAAGATAAAAGTATCTATGCTTTATAGTTCATCTTCAAACACTTATCAATCAGTCATAGTACATATGGGCAAGCTACTTCTGTAGGAGATTGGAGCAAATAAGCCCTTCATTATTATCTGGAAAGTCTGAAAATCCGTGCACTTGACTTTTAATCAGTTGTAAAAAGAATCAACAAGCCATAAAGCATAACAAGCTATTATTTTTAGACTCTTACAGATACTAATGCATGTTTTTTGAAAAACCATACCAGCCTCTATATCCCCGCCTTCAACCTGCTCAGAGAAGCCCGAGGCAACTCATACCTCTATTGTCTCAAATAAAATGGTCCTCGAACCAAATTTCCTTCATCGTCACAATGGAGAACAAACTAGCCATAACAGAGACATAACCAACAAAACGTTTTCAAATATTTAACCATTTTCCTGACTCCAACTTTGGGGCTCACATTTTTACAGAAGCCTTCAAAACCATTTTGAATACCTATCCAAAGACCAACACCATTGCCAATCCTTGCTTCCTTTGATCACCAATCTCCATATGCACAACCACATTGAACTCAACAAGCTATTTTTTTATCAAGAAATTCCCAAAACCAGTTACAAAAGGGAGAATTGATTAATAATTTTGAATTATATGACGCTTGATCCTACTATTTTGGCCCACAAAAGGATTTCCAATCAAACTGATGAAATTTAATTTCTTTCAAAACCCAACCCAGTGGAAGTCCTCAGTAATTCAAGCCCCTTAAGCCACGAAATAAGGAATTAGGAAAAGGGACACAAAATAATCCAAAGGAAATAGGAGAATGCTCATCCTACAACAAAACCTTACCCCCTCACGCATATAAAGTCTCTTTCAGACACTTGCCAACACATTCTAACAACTAGGATACCCAAACTGCCTAAGCCTCCAGAACAAACTCAATATCACTAACAAATCTAACATAAGAAGGTGGAAAATCTAACAAAATCTAACATAATCTAACATAAGAAGGTGGAAAATCTAACAAAATCACTAACAATATCTAAGTAACTGATTTCATTCTTACATAAAGAATTGCCACATAACAACATGGATATCGGGGGGGGGGGGGGAAAGACAAAAGAAAAGTGCACTCTCATGTTTAGTGTGGGCAGTTTTCACAATGAATTAACACCCAATCCCATAAAGAAGATTATTCAAAGTTCAGAACATGCCAAAACAACATGGATGAGAGTTTTTCTCCGAATTTAAAATTCAGTGTATTTCCACCAAACATGAGAAAGGAAGATGCACCATTATCATGGGTGATCACATTTTTTTTTGGCATTTTAATGGATATTGAGCTTTCATATCATGAGAAAGCAAAGTGTTATATCTAAGGACATGTGTTGTTCCAATTATAGGTTCCAAGCATCCTTATTTAACAAAAACCCTTCCAAGACTCCCAAAAAAAAAAGGAAAAGGAAAAAAATTAAGGTATTTATTATCTGAGCATGATCAAAGAACTACAAAAAAAAAAAGAGAGAGAAACCTCCTCAGACCAACTTCCAACGAGCTATTTAACTAAACAATACTGGGCAAGTCAGTTCTGCCACAGGTGTGTGATTTCTTTAGCGGCATTCCACATGAGAAGAATCTCAACCTGAGAAAATCCTTTCCTACAGCCTAATCTTTTGCAGAAAAGAAACCATAGACCAATACAAAAATGAAGGACTAAAAAAAATCAATCACTGACTATGTGCAGTCTTTTGCCCCAATTTCCTTGGACAAACCAAAGGGCAATCAGCGGGAAATTATCAACAAGGAACTACCCATTCCTTCAAAATGAGATTTTAGGGAGAAGTGGAAAGCAGGGTCAAGTCAGAACTAATCCTTGTAAAAGATTCTTTGTAGTATAACAGTTTTTTGATCAATGACAGCTACTGTACAACTTCAATCTGATCAAGCTCGTAATCATCTGGTTTGGAACTGTTAGAGTTTATATTCTTATGTTTATATTTGGAGGGTATTCTTGTATTTTAAACTCTTTAATTCTTTATCATAAATACTTAAAGGTAAACGGTTAAAATCAGAAACCCTAAGCCTATTCTCTTATTTTTTCCTTCCCTTTCTCTTCTCTCCTTCTCCTCTTCTCATTTTTTCATCTTCTCTCTAATACCAAAAACATCAATACTTGTATTTCCAACTTGGTATCAGAGCATACGATCCTAACCTACAAATTCAGACTTTTTTTTTATGATGACGTCATGATGACCAATACAGATCGTCGCCGGCCATTGTTGCTCCTCGTTGTCCATCGCCAATCATCCACATGCTCAGCACGACGACCTCTGGTGCCTCCGGGTTTTAGGGTTTTACTTGCACCACCGCCAGCTAGGGTTTTCATCGCACATACGGTTTTCATCGTCGCTGTTGTCTAGGGTTTTCATCTACGCCATCGTCTAGGGTTTTCATTGCCACCATCAACTCACCGAAGCTTCGCACCATCGCCATCTGGTTCGTCGTTGACCTATTCGCAGAAGCTTCGTCGTATTTGGTTCGTCGTTGCCCTCTGGTTCACGTAACCATCTCGCAACCAACACACGACCTACCATCTATTTGCCCTGATGACCATCGTTGGACAGTCATCTGCCTCCGGCCTTCGCTGACTCTAGCATCGCTCCAGTAATCAGTTCGTTTTGGTTTGGTGATTATTCGTGTTCTTGGGCTGCCTTCTCCTTATATGTGTTTTTTTGGGCTTCTTGGGCTTCTAGTTCTTAGATTAGCTATTTTTGACTTCTTTTTGGTTTGCACTGGTTTTGGGATTATCTGCTTCTTCTTCTTGTTTTTTGTTGGCTGAAAGCAAAGCCTCTTTAATTTGAAAAGATGATATGCCCAAATCAATCATAGCTACGAAATTTATTCCGTCAAATTTTTTCTTCGTGGAAAACGCAAATTAAAGTACTTGATGATTCTTTGCTTAAAACAGATCCAAAATCTAAAGATTGGACGTGTGAGGATTCTGTTGTTATGGGCTGGTTGTGGCATAGCATGGAGTCTTCTATTGCGTCGATGATTGAATTCTGTGACACTTCTAAAAGATATGAAATTCTGTAGCTGAATCTTTCTTACATCAGAGTAATGTTTCTTGTGTTTTTGAGATCTATGAGAAAATCTTCACCACAAAGCATTCTGAAAAGCCTTTATCTGAGTATTGCAGCACGCTGGAGAGTCTTTGGGATCAGTTACTGCAGTTACATCCCCTTCCTACTGATATAGCACAACAACAGCGTCACTAGGAGGACTTTATGATTGCTTCCTTACTTTCGGGTTTGGATTCAGAAGTATGGGGGTTCAAAGATCAGATTCTTGCCAGTGAGACTTTGCCTACTGCTGCTAATGCTTATTCTCGCCTGTTACGTTTATCATTGGGACAACTATCCCCCCTGTCTCGCCCTATTTCTTTTTCAGAGTCCTCAGCTTTAGTCTCCACTAGTGATCGATATGGTCCACGTGGTGGTCGTAGTTCTCGTGGTGGATCCCGTGGTGTTGGATGAACGGGTGGCCATGGTAATAAGAAATGTGATCATTGTGGAGGTACCAATCATACTGAACCCTACTGTTGGAAGAAATATGGCAAGCCTAGTTATGCTCATCAAGTTACTAATGGTACTGTATCATCACTGACATCCTCAGCACCGTCTGATCACGCGGCTCCTATTTCTAGTTCTCAGGAGGCACTCACCTCTCAACTTAGCGATCTTGTTCAGGCATTACGTAGTGCATATCCTTCTTCACCTTCTACTGTTACTTTAGCCAATTCAGGTAATACTGCATATGCCGCTTTGTTGTCTCCTTCATGGATTATAGATTCTGGAGCTAGTTCTCACATTTCTGGTACTTCGTCTATTTTCTCTGATTTTACTCCTCTTAATCATAACATTGTGTTAGTTGATGGATCTTCTCGTCCAGTACAGGGCAAATGTGTTATTCGTCCCAATAAGTCCCTTACTTTACCATCTAGTTTCTATAGTCTCTATTTTTCTGGTTTTCCTTTCAATCTCTGCTCTCTATTAGTCAGTTGACTAAAGGTTTAAATTGCTCTGTAACATTTTTTTCTTAAGCTTTTCAAGATCTGCAAACCAAGAAGATGATTGGTCCGGGACATGAGCAAGATGGCCTCTACTTTCTGGATACTGATCGTGCATTTCATATTCCATCTTCTGCCTTAAATTCTTTTATTCCTGCTCTTCAGTGGCATTTTCAGCCGGGTCACCCTTCTTTGGCCAAACTTAAGTTTACTATTCCTACTTTGAGTTCATTCTCGAGTATAGAATGTGAAACTTGTCAGTTAGGCAAACATCACCATAGCACCTTTCCTTCTAGTAGTCATAGTCGTCAGACTACATCTTTTGATTTAATTCATACTGATATTTGGGATCCTTCTCGAACTCCTAGTTCTAATGGACATATCTATTTTGTTATCTTTGTTGATGATTTCTCTCGTATAACTTGGTTATTTTTAATGAAAGAACGATATGAGTTGCCCCTCATTCTCACCAAGTTTTATAATGAGATCCTTACTCAATTTGGAAAATGTATCAAAATCATTCGCTCATATAATATCCTAGAGTATATGTAGTCCATTGTTACTTCTTTTTGTATTGATCGTGGTATTATTCATCAAACTAGTTATATGCATACCTCTCAACAAAATGGTGTAGCTGAGCGTAAGTATCGGCACTTGTTAGATGTTGCGCGTACCATGTTGTTCCACATGCAGGTACTAAAACAGTTTGGGGTGATGTTGTCCTTACTGCTTGTCATCTCATTAATCATATGCCCTATATAGTTTCGAATCATAAGTCACTGTATACCTTATTATACCCTAATTCATCTTCTTTTTCCATCATTCCCATCATTCCCCGGATCTTTGGTTGTGTTGCCTTTGTTCATGTTCTTGATCCCGGTCTTGATAAGTTATCTCCTCGGGCTCGTAAGTGTGTTTTTTTTGGGTACTCTCGTACTCAAAAGAGATATTGTTGTTATCATCTTGACTCTTTGCGCTACTTTGTCAGTATTGACGTCATTTTCTTTAAGTCGACCTCCTTCTTTAGTTCTGTCGGGAATGACTTATTATCTGACCTTATTTGTTGTCGTGAGGGAGAGTTGACATCTCCTACCCTTCCCTTGCCTATCACTCTTCCTGTGCAGGTACCCTCTCCTCAGCGATCTCAGGACAGGACTATTGTGCTCTATGGCCCGAACACCTCATCTTTCTCTTCAGTGGTCCTTACTCCAACTGATGGCTTGCCCATTTCTTTGTGGTGCGGTAAACGTACTTATACTCGACATCCTATTGCTCAGTATGTGTCTTATAATAGAGTTTCTCCTTATCTCCATTCCTTTGCTTGTGCCTTGTCCACTGTTTATATTTCATCTTCATATAAGCAGGTTATGTCTCTGTATGGCTGGAAACACGCTATGGATGAGGAAATGAGTTCTCTTAATAAGAATTATACTTGAGAGCTTACTTCCTTTCCTTCAGGGAAACAAACAGTGGATTGTCATTGGGTGTATGTTGTCAAATATCTCCTGGATTGGTCCGTTGAAAGGCTTAAGGCCCGCTTAGTGGCAAAAGGGTACTCGACTTATGGTGTCGATTATCTAGAGACTTTCTCTCCTGTGGCTCGTCTTAATTTTGTTCGGATTCTTCTATTAGTGATGGTTAATCGGTCTTGGCGATTATATCAGCCTGATATTAAGAATGCCTTTCTCCACGGCGATCTTCAAGAGGAGGTGTGTATGGATCAGTCCACTGGTTATGTTGTCTCTGACAGCGAACATCTTGTGTGTCGTTTGCATAAGGCTCTGTATGGTTTGAAACAGTCTCCCCGTGCTTGGTTTGACCGGTTTAGCTTTGTTGTGATTGCTTCCAGTGTTCCACTGTTGATCATTCTGTTTTTTTTCTCCATTCTTCTAGCGACACCATTGTATTGATCGTCTACGTGGATGATATTATTATTTTCGGTGATGATTCTGTGAGTATTGTTGCCTTGAAGCAACACTTGGGTCAAACGTTTCATACTAAAGACTTGGGTTTGCTTCGCTATTTTCTTGGCATTGAGATT
>JAUTBS010186381.1:0-11892 GCA_032361285.1 Aequorea victoria | reverse complement strand
AATTAAGGAATTAAAATAAAAAGAGAAAATCAAGAAAATGTGCCTATAAATACCATACACTTCCCAAACCTTTTTCCTCATTTCTTAAACCCTCTCCACTCTCTCTCTAGGCTCTCTATCTCGGCAGCCTCCAAGGGAGGAGAAAAAGAAAAAAAAAAAAAGAAGAAGAAAGAAGAAGAAGAAGAAGGAAGAGAAGGAAAAAGGAAGTGAGCATTAAAGTTTAATCCAACCTTCAAATCCAAAAAAAATAATGTAAGAAACTCTTAGAACTTGTTATTTATTTCCCTAAATATCAATTTCTTATCTCTAAACTTCTCTAAGTTAAAAGTTAATGGACAAAAATAGAAGAAGAGGGACATAGGACTTGGAACCATGGATATTTTGTTTAGAACCTTGTTCTATGGACTTCCTAAAAGAACATCAAATGAAGAACAAACAATGTAAGAACTATTTAAGAACCTTTTCATGCATATATGATGTTGTTATGACGTGTTTGGACATGACTTAGTTGGGTAGAAATAGGAGTTGTTGTTGATTTGTTGAGAAAATGTAAAGCAAATAATGACAGAACATAAATAAAGCCTTCCAACAATTTTCGTGTGAACCAAACATGACCTAATCAAAATGCTGTTTTTACCTAAGCTTATTTAAGATGTCTTAAGCATGTGTGATATTTGGTTAATCCTAAAAATGTATTTTTGAACCCCTTTGTCAATTTAGAAAAATCTGTGACAAGTAAGACAGATTAACAGCCCACTTTGAACCTCTATATCTCTCTCCAAAAATATTCCCTTAATTTGATCCACATGTACAGAGAAATATATATGAGTTTAGTTTCACCCCCTTTTTATAGAAGTGGATTTCAGTAAGTAAATTTCGAGTTATGTTGATTCTACCAAACAGGTCCTTAGTTCGATAGCCTCTGTTATGTTAATTTGTTTGACCTATTTTTGTGTACATACAATGTTCGGTTCCTTTCGAACAACTGTAGATAACAACTTTGTTTAGCACTCTGTAAAGTTTCAGAATATTTCAGTAAGATTTGATATTTTTAAGGCATTTTAGAAACACCATGACAGATTTTGGAATTGGTTCTGCTTTGAGAAATTTAAGTATTTGATGTTCCATATGCCTTAAGTCTTGTTTGTTTCTTATTTAAGCATCATCCCTGAGTTTAATTGTATGTTTATGGCTGAAATCTTTAGTTTATAATCTCAACTTATGTGACGGCATCTCTCATGCATGGACTGAGTCTCGGGTGGGGTTTTTCACCGTTGTGTCTAGCTTGGCTAGGTGTGACTCTTGTTTGTTATTGTGTGTGGTTGACAAGTTCACGTGACTGTGTCTTAGGTTTGACCTTGTGATGGATTGGGTGGGCTTCCCTTCTTTGTTGTGACCTTGGGACCGTGGTTTTGAGGTGCAGTTGGAGAGAAACGCCTCACCTGGCCGTACCCCATCGCCTATTGTGACCTTGGGATGGTGGTTCCGAGGTGCAGTTGGAGAGAAACGCCTCACCTGGTTATACCCCATTGCAATAGTGTTGTTGGTACACCGTGTCGAACTGAAGTATTTAACACAGAATTGGCTGGGACTCATGGGGGTGGTGGTTCTAGGGTGCAGTTGGAGAGAAACGCCTCACCTGGAAGTACCCCGCCGCCCTTGTGGCATTCACGAGCTAGTTTGGTATATCACTTTGCTACGATTCATGGTGTGATAAGGTGGGTCTTTCGGACGGTCTGATTTAAATGTCTGAAGTTGTAATCTTGGGTGGTTGAGTTCTGTCGGATCCTTTCGACGTAAAGGAGTCCCGGTCGTGAATCAGAGTTTACATTATTATCGCATATTATATCTATGTTATATCTTGTTGTATGTAATTAAGTGTTAAAAATGTTGGGTTCGAGAGATTTTTTCTGGGCTTCGCAGCTCATGGCATTTCATGCCAGGACATGAAGAGGAGAATGCAATCGAAGAGACCGTGGAAGAGTACGTCGAGCCGTGGCTCACCTAGACGATCAAATGTTGAAGACTTTCATTATTTTGTTATCACCTGCTTGTAATCTCCTTTAAGTTTTTTTGTGGGGTTGTAATATTAAAACAGGACTTGTAGTGTGCAAGAATGCAAAGTTTTATTATTATGTATTAATTACTGATCAAGTGTGGAATGTTTATTTATTAGAATAACCTTAAATATTATATGTACGTCTTTTAACGAACCAAATTTTCGGGGCGTTACACTAAAGAGTTAAGGCCCTATTTGGACGGGCCATAAACGGAAGGAGATTATTTTTTTTAATTTTTTATTTTAACTGTGTGAATGTCTTTTTATTATTATTGTTGTATGTTTAGAACACAATACACATGGATAACATCGATTAGAAAGACCCGACCCTTGAAAATATTTTTTATAGAAAAATTTATTATTTTTCATGATTGATTTTCAAAATTAATTAATAGTTGAATTTTAATTTTTCGCTGAAATTAATTTTGATTTCTAGGTTATTTTAATTTAAATAATTTATTTTTTTTAGATAATTAAAATAAAGAAATCATAAAATTAATTTTTGCATGGAAAATTAAATATTCCCTTTTGAACTTTTTTTGAAAATAAAAATATTTTTTGTCCCTCAATTTAAATATTAAGTGAGTGAGGGGATTTTAATTAATTCATACGGCCTGCATTAGTGTTTTATGTATGATGTAATTAATTTACCTCTCTAATAAATAGTTTTAATTGCGGATATCACTAGGAATAAAACTCTGAAATGATAATTCTCTTAATTAAATAGTAAGTATGAGCGATCCTCCCAACGGGGAGCTTCATTATGAGTAGTTTTTAATTTTGAGAATGACTAATAGTATACACTTAAGATATAATTAATAATATCCTCTCCACCGGAGTCACTGTTATTATTTATATAGCCGAATGTGCTAATTATTTAATTTTATTAAACAGAGGTTTCCTGAACTGTTCAGATAACCAAATTAAAAGATACAGTCTGTCTAATTTAAAATGAATTAGATAAGCTCCCACCGAGAAATTGAATTCTAAGAAAATTAGATTAACTCACATAATTTATTTTTAATTGATGGACAAGAGAAGTCAATTTAAAATTAATTCAAACGTATTTTTTCAAAAAAACTTCAGTTAAAGGTGAACATATATGATACATGATCACGAACCTAACACGCACCTTGATTAGAAGCTTGAGAGAACTCCTATTTTACCGAGTGAAGAATACATTGAGTTATTTTTCCTTGAATTGTTGAAAGATGGGTAAATGTTATGTTATTGGAAATGATTATACAAAACCATAGTAAGTGATGAACATCAATATAGACTATGAAGTATTTTATAAATGATATTCGCTTCCTTGGATTAAGGGTCCGAGAAACTAAATTATAAGATTATAGTTTGCTATGAACGGTGAAAGAAAACATGTAATAAGAATGTGCGATATAATTTAATAAGTAAATGGCGATAACAAATAGATAGGATCATCATGAGAACTTAGATTTAACAAATAATGTGATTATGAAAGACGAGGTCACCCTCATGTTGGAGATGGTGATCTCTGGATGGTTGAGTTCTAACCTTAGTTAAAGAAATGGAACTTAAAATGGGAAATTATTAATTATGAACGAGAGGCCGAATTTTCAGGGCCATTGAGTTGTATTGAATTCATTACACTTTAACAAGTAATGTTACCCTCGAAAAGATGGTAAGTTCGTTAAGTGTTGTGCGGGAATGGACTAGTAAGTAAGAAGGAATGACGAAGGATCATGTAAGATCACTTCGCAAAGTAAGAAACAAGAAGCAAAAAGTTAAATGATTCTTGCAGAGAAGGTAGAGACCGAATCTTATACGAGTACGAGATGCATGACGTTTTTCCTAAAACACCCCGACAGTGGTGGGTGGCTTTAACACTAAGATTTTCGTATCAGAAAAAGATTGTAACATGTTGGGAACTTCTCTTGGTAAGGGAAGATTAGAAATCTTGTTGAGAAGGGGAACTAAGAGTCTAATAAATTAGACCATAGTTATGCTACCGATAGAGTTCGATTATTGGGTAATGTCAAGGTGACAAACGGAATCTGTTGGATGCTAGCAAAGGGTACGTGCGCCTTAGCACGATGATCATAAGAAACCTAGCACAGTTCATTGAAAACCGATGTAGGCTAAAACATTGACCGATAGTTCTAAATGAACTCATGATTTGTTGGTTCGTTGAAAACATACATAAAGGAGTCTGAGAGAATGATTGAAAGATTAAAAAGAAAAATTGATTTAGAAGAACAGTAAACACAATGGAGAGTGGAAAAGAAATAAGATCTTGAAAATCTAAAGCTAAACGACGACCCGCTATAATAGCTTTGTTTGTTTCACAAAGGGAAATTCTTGAGGAAGATAATTTGTGAAAATGGTGATTTTAGAACTGAGTAACCATGTTCGATCAACACTAGCATTGACTGGATTTAGCATGAGAATAATCAATGAGTGAGTTTTCTTCACATGTAAATGTGAGACAGAACTTCAAAAAATTAACTTGCGCTGAAAAGTAGCAGTGTTGTTCATAGAACAACCTTGTGAGGGTGTATTTGGGAAAAAATGAGAATGAAGTACGAATGGATGGAAAAAGAACTACTTTTGTTCTTTCAACCACAGCGATTGAAAATTCCAAAGAAATTGGGAAGAACGAGTACGAGTTTCGTACTAGCCGAAAGAGAAAAGTGGAAATAAATATTATAACAATAAAATTATATCAGCAATTATAAGATATAGTCGCAATAGGCGTGATGAAGAAGATGGTTGAAATTCTGAGAAAGTTTAAGCCTTGGAATATGGAACACACCAGAAAGGTGAGATGTCGTACGAAAAGTAAAGAAGTTTTGTTTACAATTAGCTAAAAAATACGAACAAGTAATTTCCACGTTATATGTAAAACCCAAAAATATAAAATGATAAATTATTATAAGATATAATTGGTAAAGGAGAAATTTACTAAATAAATAAACATTCAGTAATTATAATAATAATAATAATACAATAATGATAATGATAATGATAATGATAATGATAATGATAATGATAATGATAACAATAAACAAATATAAAATGTATAGATAATTCAAAATTTTAATAAATAAGAATATTTATATTTTCTTTTAGTAACAGGGGGATAAATTAAAGTAAACAGAAGGATAATCAGTTAAAGGAAAGAGTATTTGGTGGAGAGATTTTTGGGATTTGTTAGCAATCCAAAATTCTCGAGATCTTATATGAATTATATATTTGATCCTTTTTCCTCTTTCTCTGATCTCATCTCTCTGCCATCTCTCTCTCTCGTCTCTGCTTTTCCAGAGCCAGTGACGCCATTACCGAGCTCTGTTCTCACCCCTCACCACCAACGCAACCTACCAGCGAGATAGCGCCACCAACCACCGGCACTGCCATCGCTGCCGGCATCACCATCCATTACTGTCGCATGCTATCACTGTCGTCGTTCTCCATCAATCTGGTTTGTTTGTCCCTTCCACTTTCTGTGTGCATAGATATATACATACCACAACTGTTATATAGGTATAAAATCAACTGTTGAAAGTCTGAATGTTCAACAGTTATAAGCACATATATATGTAAATGTATAAAATAAAGAGACACCGAATATAAAATATATCTATATATATATATTTTATATATATAAGATAATATAAATATATACATATGTATGATAACAGATGGATCTATATATAAATGTACATTATATATGTATATGCTTACGTATGTAGATCTACACAGGTATATGATGACATAAAAATAAATAATAATAATGGAAAAGGAAGAAAAGAAAAATATCCCTGGAATCATAAGTTTCACGTTGAGAAATTCGTAGTTTTACGCCCTTGGGTCGACTCACGTTGAGGTTGAGTCGACTCAAAGACCTTAGAACTTGGATTCTGCAGTTTTGGGTCGACTCATGGTTGTTCTGTGCCGACTCAAAATGTTGAGTCTTTCCTGAAAACCTTTCAGTATCAATCCTGAGCTTAGGCCCTGTTTGAGTGCTAGTTTAATGACTCTCTAAATCAATTAATGCTTAGCTTAAAACACTTCAAAAAATTATAAACGGGGGGAGGTTTCGCTTGGTATTTAAATACTGTTTAGTTTAGCATTATTATTAATGATAGTCTCTTAATTTGCATAAATCATGGTGATATTTGACCCGTAGATTGTCATTACTTTTGCGCATTGTGCTTTTCTTGGACCTCAGGTGAGTGGTTTTTCATGCTACTTATTTTCACGAAAAATTCCCCATATTCCCAAGTTATTTTAAAAAGAAATGTATATGCTTCTAAATTCTTTTAATAGTACTGTTATGAAATTCTCTAGTAAAACTCATGGTATTTATGTTTTACTTGTATGATATACAAAGTTTTGATACTATTTACATGGTGCGATTATGAGATGTTCTTGGGACTGTGATTTAAAGTCCATGGGACAGATATGTACCGAGGTGACTCTAGCCAAATAGAGAATAGACCCGGTCCGGAGACTGAGGTGACACTAGTTGCTCAACGATTTAAGGAATAATCTAGGGTTTCTAGTGACCTAAATTGAGTCATCTTAGAGAAAAAACCCAGGTGCCAACGGGCCGAGGATGCCCCAAGTATTATTTATGCGGCACTTGTTACTATTGTTATGCCCAGTCTATTCCTGTGGTTGCTGATTGGTTCCTACTTATTTGATAACCATATCGCTATACCATTATGATATTGACATTATTATGTCTAGATTATGTTATTGACAGTTGTTCTGTCCAGATTTGATATATTGATTTCTCATCTTGATAACAAGATCATGTGATAAAATGTTAATATTTTGATAAAGAGAAAAGATGGGTTGTGCTATCGCCCTTTTATTTATACTACTTATCTTATGCCATGATTATGTTCAATTAAAATTATTTTAAATTCTCAATTTTGGAACTATATTCTATTATGCATGTTTTTCATTCACCAGCTGTAAGCTGACGTTGTATCCCAACATTTTAGGTAATCAGTGAAGAAGCTAGTAGAAGGACTCAGTAGCATCATAGGATCCAGGACTTATGACCTCTTAGGACATTCATTTCATTTGAATTATTGAGACTGCATCATCTTGTTATGAGTTGCCACCTGGGCAACATGTTGGATATTTCCTTAGTGGGTTGTTTGTGAACCAAAATTGATATTATGGATTTTGTTTATCAAACCCTGGAATTTTTGGATCTTTGAGCATATTTTTAGTTGTTTGAATGATTAAGGCTTTTGTGGCTCATTGGGTCGGGACCCGTGGTCCACGGCCGGTCACTGCCCCCGAGTTGGGGTATGACATTATGAGTCCACTTTAGAGGAGTAAATAAGGAGTTGAGAGAAAGACGAGACAAGTTTAATAACTTAACGAAGGGTTGTCGAATAATCTTTGCAAATGGATTAGTCGCGCAATGAATTTAATGTCGTCATGTTTTGAATGGGCAACATATACGGTGGAATTATGAAGTTATAAGGTCTACGAGAAGCGACCAAAATAAGTTCTAATAACTATCTGGGATGGAGAATGAGCATGTATGGAAAGAACAAGTATGAGTTCTAAAGTTGAGATGACAAATTTGGATAAATGAAAAGATAAGGCGTTGAAGTAGTTTCCCTCACTAGCATCGGCAACATTAAAATTTTGGGACAAAATTTGTTTAAGGAGGAAAGAATGTAACACCTTGTAATTTTTTAAAATTCAAATTACATTCTATTATGAATTAAGAAGAAGTCTTGTAAGTGGTCTTTTTTAAGAATCAAGTTGAGGCGCAAGACGTGTAAACTAAGTATAAAATTCATTTGGAAGCCTAAGTGGATAATTTAAAAAGGCTTAAGAAGAGTACTCAAGTAGGTCTTAAATAAGCTTATAAGCTTTGGTTCAAGAGATGAACAGAGGTCTAAGAACCATTGAATGGAAGACGAGTAAAACAACGCAAGGCGAAGAAACGAATTTTGGCGCAGCTTTTAACATAGGCCAAAACATAAAAATTAAAATGGGTCAAGTGATGGAACACTTATGGAAGCTTGAGCTAAAGCCCAAAATATTATGACAATTTAGAATATGGGCCAAACAAATATAATTAAGTCCAATTAAAGTAAAGCACAAAAATGGAAAGGATAAAACAAGTTTAATGAGGCCTAATCTTGATTAAGAACCAAAAGATATTTTATTTGGGATTATGGGCCAAGAAAATTTGTAAGCCCAAAATATAAATATAAATATCAATAGGCCCAATTATTTAATTGAGCCCCAATAGAATTTAATTCTTAAGCCAAAAACAAGAAAGACCCAAAAGCTTAAATTTTGGTCCAAAAGTTTAAAATTGGCCCAAAATCTATTTCAATTCTCATGAATTAATAAAATAATTAATTGGAGCCTTCTAGAAGCCTCATTAATGAAATCCCCTTGGAGAGGTGGATGATGTGACATTTTTTGGGAGAAAAGAAAAGGGAAAAAAAGAAAGAAAATGTGAAAAATATGAAAAGATGTTTTCTTCAAAGAATAATTTTTCCTGTATCATCAAGCCCCCCAAGTCTTCAATGAATAGTGAACAATGTACCTAGAACATGATTTCATGAGAGAAGCATGGATGGTACATAGTTGAAATAAAAATAAAAGAAAAATTAAAACTCTTGTTAAGTACCCCTAAATTTAGAGAACTTGCCTCCCAAATAAACGAAACAAGGCCTTATGTCAAGCCCCACCCCTAGCACGAGGCACGAGACCTGATGATGGGTACACAACCCACCATTCTTAACAACATTCATCCATAAGAAGCTTCACATTGCTTCATTCATACATTCCATAAAGGATTTCATACATGTGCTCAACCGACGTTCCGATAATCAAACAGGAGAACTTAAAAGTCTCATCAATATTATCATATTTATTAAAAACCAAAGAGAGATAACAAAAAGGGTTTTACACCCTAACTTCCTTACCACCATCCCAAAATAAACCCAAGACCACAGTGAACCACACCGTACATAGCTCTTACTTCAACACCTGCCAAAAATATCAATCTGTGTAGGGGTGAGCTATAATTCACGTGCTCACTGATCACTAGCAATAGCATTATAAATGGCACAATGAAAGAAAACATTTCATCATTTTGAAAGTAAGGTAACTTTTCACAAAACATAACTTTTTTCATAAAAGGTTCCAAGTTGTCAACTTTTCACAAATCACCTCATAGAAGAGGGTTTTCCAAGATTTAATCTATTTCCGATCTTTCTTTACTCTCCATCTTCATTTCGTTATTTTTCTTAGGAAAACGTTGTTCATCATGTTTCCATTCATTATCTTTTAAAAGAAAATCTTTCATTTTATCATCATTCACCTCTCAGTGGAGGAATTTTCATAACCATAATATCATCACCTCTCAGTGGAGGATTTCCATCAACTACATCTCAACAGAGGATTTTCAATATCATTTTCGTTCATTCACTTAGTAGTGATTATTACGTCTTTTCATTTTATACATCCACTTAGTAGTGGTAACATAATCGTTCTCATAATGCCTTGGGTTGTATTAACCTCCCAACCAGGAGTTGTTGCAGTACTGCGCCCCCGAATATCCTGCCTACTCAGTAGATAGAGCTAAGGAGTATTCGCCGGTTCCACTTAACAATATTCAGTGGTAGAGCTAACAGAATAATATGGCATATACCCATGAACAGTTGTACGGTATACCCATCACATGAAATATGCCCACAAACGGTTGTGCGGTATACCCTTCACATGGCACTCACCATGACTATCAAGGCTATCGTGATACAAATATCATATCCATTAATCATCTGTCCGAACTTTCATTTAAGTTCTTCATTATTTGTTCATAGATCTCTCATAAAACTTTCATAACCTTTATTAGTTAGTTCTTCCTCTTTTCGCATCAATTAACACATCCTTCAATATAATCCATGTCATCATAGTTCTCATGTTCTACTATATCCTCAAAAGCTCATTTCATAACATTTTGAGTTTAAGTTCAACATAGATTCATAGCCTATTTGATAAAAACTTTGGTTCACAAGTCATTTCATAAAATACAAGTTCGCAACATAGCTTCCTTTCACAAGTAAAACAATCATTAATTTTATCAAGTCACTAAGCATGGAGGCATAAGGAATTTTATCAAATCACTAAGCATGGAGGCATAATGAAATCAACTTCTGTAAAAGGGGGGTGAACCTAGACTCGTAGATCTTTCTCTGGATATGTGGATCATCTCAAGGGCATTTTTATAGAGCAAGATACAAGGTTTCAAAGTGGGCTCTTTTTCTGCCTCTCTGTCACAGAAACTTCAAAAATAGAAAAGGGGTTCAAAACTACATTTTGGGGTCCAACCAAAAATAACACTCTCACGACATCCCAATGAGCCTCTGTTAAAAATAGGTTTTTATTTAGAGTTCATTTGGTTCCCACGAAAATTTAGGGTTGGCCTAAAAACTACTATATTTTGGTCATTTCTTCACAAACACAAACATCCAACATCTCCCATTTTAACCTATCCAATGCATGTCCAAACGTATCTCAACAACATAATATACTCATAAAAGGTTCTTAATTATCTTTCTACATTATTTATGCTTCATTTTATATTTTTTTAAAACTTTCCTAGAACATGGTTTCAACAACATTTTCTTGGTTCTGTGTCCTTTCTTCATTCTCATCCATTTTCATCCATATTTTTTTTTTTTTATCTTAGAGAGGATCAAGGATGAGAAAGCGTTATTAGATGAGAGATAAGAGTTTTAGAAGGTCCCTTACTTGATGGTCTTGGTCTTAGAGGTTAGATTTTACTTCATTGTTCTTCCTCTTTTTCTTCTTCTTTCTTCCCTTTCTCCTTCTGGTGGTTCAGCCGAAATTTAGAGGGAGAGGAGAGGGAGTGGAAAGGAGAGAAAAAGACTTGGAAGGCTTGAAATAAGTGGCTATTTATAGGCCAAGGTAGTAAGGTCATTTTTCATGGTTTTCCCATTTATTTAATTCCATAATTAAGTCCATTAAGGGTCATTTATCTTGATGACTTTCTTTGTCTCAAAAATCTTCCAACATGGTACAAGATGACATGGGAGAGTGGTGGCCTTGTTTGGAAAAAATAAATTAAATTGATAATTGATGAGATTTCTAGCAAAAGTCTCCCAAAAGTCAGCTTTAATTACTATTCATTCTTAACTGGTTTCCTTTCTTAACTCCCTTATTTTTTGTATTCTTTTTATTCTGAGGTATATTTATGTATATAAATACCTCCCACAATTAATTAATTAAAGTAGAGAATGAATTGGAGCCTCACATTTAAGTTGCTTTTAAATTAAGTAAGTGTCACATCATTGTTCTCTCCTTCTTTTTTTTTAATTCAAAATTTAAGAATTATGTCCCATCAAACCACTCTCCTGAGGGAGAAGGAGCTGGCCAGCCATAAGGGCTGTTTTGCCATGAGTTTATTTTGGTCTTTTTCTATTTTTATAATTTAAAAATTCATATGGGTCCTTTTTTCGTCTTTTTTAAAAACTTGAACATTTTTGTGATTTTTCTAAGACTCCAATTCTTGTTCTTCCAATTCAATTCAATCCCAACTAAAACTTGGGCTCCAAGACCTCTAGTACCTTGTTTGGATTCAAATATTCATTTTTCTTAGGCCTTAAGGCCTTGTTTGGTTTAATGGGAAATAAGTTCCCTAGAATTAAGGTACTTGACATGACTTTTTATTTTATTTTATTTTTAATTTTAATTATGTCATATCATAACTCCTCTCCTCAAATTATTTTTTCATGTGATTATACTATTCTTTGAAGACTTTTAAGTCTTGAATGAGGTAGGAA
>JAUTBS010186380.1:0-19280 GCA_032361285.1 Aequorea victoria | reverse complement strand
CTAAAAGTTTCAATTAGTTTATTCTGAAGTTATCATCTTTAGAGTTCTTAATTAAATCGTTAATTAAGTTATTCGATATTTATTTATCAATAGTCTAACATTTAAGTAAATTAAAAGATGAACAATGCCTAAACAAACCAAAGAAGACCATACTGGTCTCCCACATCCGGACATAGAGGCCACACGTCCGGACGTCCGACGGCAGAAAGCTTTCTGGACGCCGCACGTCCGGACGCGGACGCCGCACGTCCGAACGCGACGCGGCAGTGTCGACACCAGCCACTGGTTTTTGATGATTTTTGTTCCGTTCTTTGTTGCTTTATGAATTCCAATAATGTAGGTATATGTTTTGAGATCTTTTAAACACTTTTTATTAGATCGAATTTATACTATAATGTATTAAATTTCTAGATAATCAAATGTGATACAATATATATATTTTCGTATATACCTTTATATAAACTCGAATTTCTTGATTTCTCTTGATTGTTCTTCCATTTTAATGTTCTAACAATGATAACAACTTAATCTTTGATATGTTTTATGAATATAACAACCCATTGATCTAGAACATGACAACTATGTATGTGTGTGATTAAAATTATATACATTCTGTTTGAACGAAGAACAGAGAACTAAGCATCGGAACTCACCCGAAGATCAATCAGCGATGAAAAACCAACGTAGAATATGATGTCTCAGATCTGATGTAGAAGATGGTGTGAGGTCGATGATGAACCCAGCAATGGAGGGCGCTGGTTCGCAGAAAAGAGAAGAAGAGGATGTAGCGAGACAGAAGGTGAACGCTGAGAGATTATGAGGGCTGGGTGATTTGTGGGTTATCAACATAGGGGGAAAGAGATCTTTAAAAGCCAAAACTTCACCCAAGAGATAGGAAATATCCTGATTTCTCTCAATCCCTTCCAAAAGAGATAAGCGTTGAAATTTTTCAAAGCTACCAAGAACCAACGAATTACTAAATTTGAATTCTGATTTCCTCATTCTTTTATTTCCTTTATTCTCTTTTATTTCTTTCTTTTTATTTTACTTCTTTCAATTACGAAATTTAATTAATTTATTTATTTGTTAACTAGAATGTTTTTAATTAATTTAACTTAATTTAGGTATTACTTAATTACCATCTAGAGATTTCTTTAGCTAAATAAACTTTAATTTATTTAGTTAGTTAGTTAATTAATAACTACACTCCAATAAGAATTAAAATAAGTTTTTAATTCACTAATTTCACAAACTTATCTCATTAGTTCCTCCTTAACTACCTCTTTAAAATTCATTAAATAATAATGTAAGTTATTTAATTATTTTCGAACTTTCTTAATTTAATTTATTTTATTTAAAAGGAAATTTAGAGTCACTACCTTAATTTACCAAACATTGTTTTCAATCTAATTCATTTAATAAATTTAATTAACACAAATTAAATTAAATTGAGGTGTGTTTAAGAACCCAAAATTTACATAAGTTAGTTTATATTTTTACTAAATTTATTCAGGGTTTTTCCCCACTACCATTTGTTGGTGTATTTAAAAATTTAAATTTTTACCCATTTTAATTAAAACATTCCTCATAATTTATTTTAATTAAATAATTTATTAATTAAAATTTCTCGAGTTTTACAGGGTTGACTCACATCACGCTTGGGTCAACTCACGACCCTGCTTGTTAAAACTACCGAGAGCAAAACCATCTGAGCCGATACCTATGAAACTTGGGTCGACTCAGACTCTCGCCTGTTAAAACTACCGACAACCTCACCATTTGGGTCGACTCACCTCTTTCGTAGGTCAACTCACCAGCACAGAAGATGGTACCCTATTTTTCTATGCTCTGTTTAAAGGCTTCGTTTGGGGGGGGAAATATATTTTTAGGTCCAAAACTCTTAGAGTATACCACATCCATCCTCCTTCCCCAAAACCCAAACATACACAACTCTAACACCTTTAAAAGGTCATCTATATGATTTATTAAAACATTAACTCCCAATTTCTTCTTCATAGATGAACTCAAAGATGGATACAAGGAAGATCCATAAACATACATGTACTAAAGGAACATATTAGGGTCTTTCCTTCCCTAACTAAAAAGAGATAGAAACTTTATCTCTCGAAGAAGATGATAGATTGAGCTCCTTCTTCCACCAATCTCCTTTCACTGGGTCTTGTACACCCAAAGCTAGCTCTCGAATCGCTGGGATGCACTTTATGGAAATACTCTGAGAATACTGTAAAGATTCCCTACTCTTTTTCTTCTCCTCTTTCGATTCTGCTGTGAGGTTCTCCTCACTCTTTGCATCAACTCTTTCTTCCTTTCATGAACTTTCTCAAACTGTCTTCTCCCTTACTTTCTCTCTCTAGAACACAGATGATTCTGAGAACAAAATCTTAGACTTTCTCCCAAAAGAAGATCCTTGTCTGAATGAGAAACAAAAGGGGGTTCACACTCTCAGCCAACACTTCCATCGGGAATGATAGGAGTACAGAGTGATTGGGACAACACATGGGTTTGGGGTTTATTCCCATGTGGCAGCCCCTCTTGCAACTCCTCATTCACTGCACATCTTAACCCTCCAATACATATATTTTTTGATCCTTGGGATTAAATTTCTTTGGCATGAAATGCACTTTTAGTCCTTCTTAATTTTGAATTTAAGGATTAGTTCTCATCAATGTTCCAATTAAATAATTGGGTCATTTTTATATTTATATTTTTAATTTCGTCCTTCCTCTTGGCCATAACCCAAACAAAATCTCTCATTGGGGCTTAAATTGGATTAATTATCGTTAAGATTTTCTTGAGAAAATACGGGATGTTACAAAGGTAATCTTTGAAACTAATACATGTAGAGTAGAAAGTGTGTGTGATAATAAAGTTCTATTTGTTGGTCATAGAGATAAAAATACATGCACAATTGATTTAGATGAGATTGAATCACAAAATGTGAAATGCTTAGCAGTCATTAATGAAACTAGTTGGCTATGACATAGAAGACTAGGACATGCTAGTATAAATCTAATCACAAAATTATTTAATAATGAACTAGTTAAAGGACTCCTAAAACTAAATATGTTAAGGATAAAATTTGTGATGCATGCTAAATTGGAAAACAAAGTAAACCATCAATCAAGAAAAAGAAACATATGTCAACAACTAGATCTCTACAATTGCTACACATAGATTTATTTGGACCAACATCAAAAGCAAGTTTGAGTGAAAAGTATTTTACCTTTGTAAGTATTGATGACTATATTAAGTATACATGGGTAATATTTCTTGCACATAAAGATGAAACACACTTATACTTTGCTAAACTGTGTAAAAGACTACAAAATGAAAAAAGATGCATGATTAACAATTTAAGAAGAGATAGAGGAGGAGAATTTGTTAATAAAGAATTTGAAAAATTCTGTGATGAAAATAGAACATGACACAATTTCTCCGCACCTAGAACACCCAACAAAATAGCGTAGTTGAAAGAAAAAATAGAACATTACAAGATATGGCTAGAACTATGCTTAATGAACACAATCTTGCAAAATACTCTTGGGCTGAAACCGTTAATACCGTATGCTATGTATCTAATAGGATAATTATTAGATCAAAATTGAATAAAATACCATATGAACTATGGCATGGTAGAATACCTAATATTGGCTACTTTCATGTGTTTGGATGTAAATGCTTTATATTAAACACAAAAGTCAATCTTAGAAAATTTGACGCTAAATTAGATGAGGGTATATTTCAAGGATATTCAATAATGAGTAAAGTATATAGAGTATACGCTAAAAGAACTCAAGTAGTTGAAGAATCTATGCATGTTGTATTTGAAAAAACTAACACTCCTCTATCCTAAAAGTATAAGCTCGCTGATGTGACCATTGACACCTCTCAACCAAACAAGTAAACTAAGAATGAAGAGGAAAATCAACCACAAATTGAGACTACATATAGAATATTGATTAAAGACCATCCAAAATATTAAATTATTGGTGAGGCAACCAAATGGGTAACTACTCGCTCTCTTTCTAGAGATATATGTCATAATTTGGCCTTCATATCTCAAATTGAACCCAAAAACATTCAAGAAGTCAAAAATGATGAATATTTAATAAATTTCATGCAAGAAGAATTAAATCAATTTAAAAGAAACAATGTATGGACCCTAGTTCCTAGACCTAAAGATAATACAATCATAGGTACAAAATGAGTTTTTAAAAATAAGAAGGATGAATCGGGTAATATACTTAGAAACAAAACTAGACTTGTAACCCAAGGTTATACTCAAGAGGAAGACATAGATTATGAAGAAACATATGCTCCCGTAGTAGGTTAGAAGTCATACACATGTTATTAGTATTTGCATGTCAAAGAAACTTCACATTATTTCAAATGGACATTAAAAGTGCTTTCTTAAATGGCTATATCAATGAAAAAGTATATGTAAAGCAACCTCCTAGTTTTAAAGATTATAAATATTCGGATCATGTATTTAAACTATCAAAAGCATTATATGGGTTGAAACAATCTCCTAGAGCATGGTATGAAAGATTAAGTGGATTCTTAATATAAAATGATTTTTCTAGAGGAAAACTTGATTCAACACTCTTTAGTAAATAAAAAGAAAAAGACATACTTCTATTACAAATTTATGTTGATGATATTATTTTTGGATCTAGTAACGAAAGCTTATGCAAAGAGTTTGCTAAGATTATGCAAGAAGAATTTGAAATGAGCATGATGGGTGAGCTCAATTTCTTTTTTGAATTTCAAATCAAAAAAACAAAGGATGGAACCTTCATAAATCAAGCCAAATACATAAAAGAATTATTAAGAATGTTTGAAATAGAGGATGCAAAATCATGCACAACTCCTATGAGCATGTCAATAATGATTGACAAGGACGAAAAAGATAAATCAGTTGACAGTAAAAAGTATCGAGGTATGATTGGTAGCCTTCTTTACTTAAGTGCTAGTCATCCTGATATTATGTTTAGTGTTTGCTTATGTACTAGATATCTATTCGGTTGAAAAGAATCACACCTAATTGCTGTAAAAAAAATCTTAGATATTTTGCAGGATCAACAAACCTAGGGTTATGGTATCGCAAGAATAAATTTCTTGAAATACTAAGTTATTCGGATGTCGACTTTGCTGGTTGTAGGTTAGACCACAAAAGTACTAGTAGATCATGCCATTTCCTAGGCAACTCTTTACTTTTGTAGTTTTATAAAAAATAAAATTCAGTAGCTACCTCAACCACCGAAGCCGAATACATAGCCGTAGGAAGTTGTCGTGCTCAAGTGCTTTACATGAAACAACAATTAAAAGATTTTAACTTGAAATATCATAAAATTCTAATAAAATGTGATAATACAAGTGCTATTAGTTTAACTGAGAATCTCATTCAACATTCAAGAACTAAGTACATAGAAATAAGACACCATTTCATTAGAGACCATATGCAAAAAAAAAAAAAATATTTCATTGGAATTTATAAGTACGGAACATCAACTAGAGGATATATTCACCAAACTCTTAAATGAAGAAAGATTTAATTACATTAAAAATGAATTAGGTATGCTAAATCCATGAAAAACCTTATTATTTCTTATAAATCTTATTTTTGTCGCACATGGGTCGACTCACAGATGGTATGAGTTAACTCACGTCGCTTTTCTGCTTAAGTAATAGGAAAAATTTGGATTGACTCACAAAGGATTATGAGTCGTCTCAAGTAGCTCTTTTCTTGTTGAATTCCTAAAAATGCATTTGGGTTGACTCAAAACATTAATGAGTCGACTCAGCACAAGGGTATATAAATCATTATTGTGTTTTGTGGGGGTCCAATCATTTAAAATACAGACATTTTCCTCTCTCTCTCTCTCTCTCTCTCTCGTGAATCAATTCACGGCACCACATTCTTCCTTTTAAATTCTCTAAAACTTATTTTGGATTCCATCTCTTGCAACCCTAATCTTTCCGTTGTCCTATCTCGACGCCTCACATCTCTCGCGATAAACCCTAAGAGATATGGTCAAACTTTTTCGAAATCTACTCACGCATCACCTTATCAACTCACTCAATCATGGATCGTGTGAATCCTTCAAATATATCCAAAAGGACTCGAGCTAATCAAGGATAAAGTTCTGGTAGAAGAAAGAGAAGTAAAAAGGGAAAGGGTCCCTCATCTGCTATGATTCAATATTTGGACCAAGTGACCAAAGAAAGATATGAAAAACTCTTTAAGTCTCGTCAAGTCCCTAGTGGTCATTGCTTTGACTTTCAGTTCATCGATTTGACTGAGATGAACTTTAGGGCTCCGTTCACAGATATGGAATGGTATAAATTTGTTAGCATCAATGAACCAGTGTACCGTGAGTTATGAAGGATAGCATATGCTCATATGAAAGTCACAGTTGGAAATACCCCCATGGTTTTTGAAGACTAACTGGTCAATCAAATAATTGAATCCCCAAGCGGCACACACCTACTAGACTGCACCAAACACTGACATAACTATCCCGGCATTTCTATTAAGGAATTTATTTATTTGATCTCTGGCTGGGATGATATCAATCCTGATAAATTTTTTGATGCCAGCCTCTTGCTCCCAAAATATAGACTACCCCACCACATGGTGAATCATATGATTTTATTCCAAGGAGGGAAGTTTTGGGATGTCACCTTTATTAAATTGATGGTGATGTGGTGCATCATCTACAAAGAACCCAGAGACCCTGGCCACCTAATCATCCCGGACATGTGAAAAGCTGCTCAAACCAAGAAGAATATCCTACCCCATGGCATGCTTCTAACCAAATTTTTTAGGTATTTTAAATTAACTTAAAGAATTCATTGTCCATACCCTTTCACACCATCCAAATGTACAATAAGTCCACCCCAAAAAGGATGCGACTTATTGAAGTTGATGGCCAATGGATCAAATTAGAAGCTGCCCAACACCTAAATTCACCCTAAGATCCAAATCTGAACAAACATGTCATTCTATCACCTCTTTCTCCCACAAATCAACCACAAGACCAACCGTCCATAGATCAACCACAAGACTTACCCTGTTCTTAAGAACCTCACATCCATCCTCCCTCCACACAAGCTCTACCCACCAGCTCTTCATAGTCTTGTTGTGGTTTTTATATAAAATCATTGTCAGGCATTTTATAATATTTTTTAATAATATTGTGAGGAACCCCTCTCTTTCTTTTTGAGAGATGACACACAAAGAAAAATAGAGCTTCTCATAAATGCGTCTGTGTCAAAGGCCGTACAATTGGAGTCGTCACTTGGTTTTTAGAAAAATTAAGAAACCAAAACTTTTAAGGAACTAGTCTGTCCTTACCAGAGATAATAGTTCGGTAGTTAGGGTACAAAATAGAAAGGTGTTAGGTACCCTTCTCACCGGATCCGAAGACTGACCTTTACTTAACCGTTTCTTTTTGTTCTTATTTTAAATTTAGCAAAAGCAACACATACAGAAAGGGGGTTGAAGAGAGAACATAAAAAGGCAAATAAGAAAATAAAACATAACCTAAAAGTAATGTCTTCTATGCATACATACACTTAAAGGCATGTTAAGTGGGAGATGACAGCATATCATTGCAGTTGATACATATAAGACACACTGTTTAAACAGAAAAGATGCAAGAAAAAGCTACTCAAAACCATTGATTTTAAGCAGAGGTGGCGCACGCCACCTCTAACCTGGCGTGCGCCATCTGGAGATGGCATGCGCCATTTTTTGGCATTCTGGAAGTGGTGCGCGTCACTATAGAAGAGTGAGCTCGACATTCAAAGGCCCAAAATGGGCTACTATTTAAAAAAAAAATAGTGTTATATTTCTTACAAGTGAGTTTTTATACGAAAATAAAGAAAGAAAGATGACATTTCAATAGAAATCCCAAAACAGAAAATATGCAGAAAAGACTACTGGAAAAAGGTTACTGGAAGCCAATAGTTTTTAAACAGAAGTGGCGCACGCCACCTCATAACCTGGTGCGCGCCATATGAACATTGCGTGCACCACTTTTGGGCTCTCTAAAAGTGGCGCACGTCACTATGGAAGAGTGAGCTCGACATTTAAAGGCCCAAAAGGGGCTACTATTTTGAGAAAATAATGTGCTCTTTGTGTGCGGGTATTTTTGTAGAAGAAAGAAAGCAAAAAATATGGCAATTCATGTATTTCTAAGGCTAAAAAGCTAAGTAGAAAGAAAAGCATGGTTTTCTAAGAAACGAAAAAACATGCTTGAACAAAAATGAAAAAAAATAGAACCAGGAAGAATGAGGCCAATAGCCTCTTTCTCCCCTTTTACCAAATGGAAAGAAGTTCTAAAAGTTAAAAAAAGATAGATAAATGAAAAAGATGAGAAAAAGAGGGATTTATCATATAATCCGGAAGAAAGGTGAAGTTTCAAGCAGTTCTGAAGCTTTATCCTCAAATACGGCGCGTCCTTGGGATGCCTTCCATGCATTCTTTAAGTCTTCGGAGTCCTTCCAAAGTAAGAGATTCTGAATTGGGTAGTCTTGGTTTTGAGTTTCGGGAATTACTTATGCTTAAATTTATATTTTGGTAGAGGTCCGGCTTGTATACGAGTTGAGATTCAATTCTGCAGGAGTTTTGTGCTATTCAGAATTGCCCTCTTAAATAAGGTGGGAGGGGGGGTCTATTTATAGATTTTTAGGGTGATGAGCTGTCTTGGAGCCAAAGTTTCCTCTCAAGGTAGCGCGCGCTAGGTGAAGGTGGCGGGGCTCACGCCAGGGTTAAATGTGGCTTAGGGCTCTGACATGGCAGAGCTAGTGGCATGAAAAGTTGTGACGTGGTGCCAGGTTGGAGGAAAGTGGCTCAGGGTTCAAAATGGCACGGGGTTCATTGGAAGGAAGTGGCGTACACCACTTAGAGGTGGGGCAACGCTAGTTTGGGCAGCACTGATGGGTGTTTTTGGTATTTTGGGTGTTTTAAGGATGTCTTGGGGTGTTTTGAGATATTCTTTGGGGTATTCCTTGGACTGTTGGACTCACACGGAGGCTTCTTTTGACGCGGCGAATGTATGCATTCATCATTGGAAGCTTGAATAACATACTCGAACCAGCCTATGTGGGATTTAGTCAAAATTAGGGTGTCTATAGTTGTTTTTCTTTGACAAAACTCTCGCTGCAACGCGTGAGTGAGTGAATGTCAAAGCACCATAGGAAGTTCCTTTTGATTAAAATGTTCATCAGGCAAAGAAAAACAAAACAAAACAAAAATGAAAGAAAAGCTATCATTTTAAGGTCATGAGTGGAACATGTGCTCAGTTTAAAGTTGTGCTGGACTGCGTGCGTAGTTTAAGGTCATATATAACTGTTTATTCAGTTTAAAGTCATGTCAGACTGTGTGCGTAGTTTAAGGTCATGTAGGACCATTTATTCAGTTTAAAGTTATGCCAGACTACGTGCGTAGTTTAAGGTCATGTAGGACCGTTTATTCAGTTTAAAGTTATACCGGACCGCGAGTGTAGTTTAAAGTCATGTAGCACTCAAGGTACTCAGTTTAAGGTCATGCAACAGACTGGTTTATTTGGTTAGGTCAAGGGACGGACCCAAAGGTACTTAGTTTTAGGTCATGAGACGGACCCAAATCACCCAGTTTAAGGTTGTGAGACGGACCTTCTTTAGAATCTCAGGGTGTGAGAACGAAGCTTGTCACCAGTAACCGAAGAATTCTGGTGATCGAAAATGGTTTTAAAGCTTTCTTTTATCGAGGACGGACCCCAAATCTTGGAACTTTATAATTTAAAACTCATGATACAATGAACGGGAGGTGGACACGTGGCCTGCGCCACGTGTCTCAGAGAGAGATGAGGTGGCAGCACATGGCAATTGGTGGACATAACGCGTGATGAGGGAAGTGGCGTAGCACCACACGTCGATCAAATTTCCTAGCGCACAAGGAGGAATGCGGCATAGCACCACGTGGTGATTGGATTTCCCATCATACGAGGAGGGAAGTGGCGTGGCGCCATGTTTGAAGGAGGGAAGTGGCGCGTGCCAGGTAGGCTAAAGATCACGAGTTTCTTAAAGTTCGGCTGGTGGCTCATTTCGGTCGTACGCGAGCCGCTGACTCTCTCTACTCTCTCTTACTCTCTTATACTTTCTTTCTACTTTCAACTTTTGTCTTTCTCAATGGAAAACAACGAGGATCAGATGATTGGCGATGCAAGTCACGAGAAGGACCCCATTCCTGCGGTTCTGGCGTCTGCAGTCTCGGTAGTCCCCACACAGTCTTGCGGGACCCAGAGCAGCGATTCATTTTTTAGGAACCTAGACTCTTTTGTAGTATTTCCCGACGGCTCTCATTCTAGTCAATCGCACCATCTAGAGGGCTCTCAGTATTCCACTGCCATGGACGACCTGCTAGACGCTGCTGACGCTACCCAAGCTACGTAGGAGGGTGGACCTTCAGAGTGCCACACTGAGGAGCTAGCAGTGGACAACCCTCAGGTCCCAGATCCCTTCCGCGGGGTTCTGGATGGAGAGATGCCGAGGGTTTTTGACTTGGCGAGGTATGACCCTCCGGCCCATTCTTGGGAGTTTCTACCAGCTTTCCGCTTCTACTACACCGACACCAGCACAGACCCGGATCAGCTACTTCGATCTCTGAGTTTTCATCTCTCAGTGTCAAACCGTCAGGTATGTCTATTTTTTTCTATTTCATTTCTGTTTAATTAAACTAAATAAAATCCAAAAACTTAAAAAAAAAATCATGGACTTAGATGTATGAACAGGGTATGATCGAAGCATTTTGGATGGATGATTTCTTGTAATATAACATCAAACAACTTGAACTCTTAAAATTAAAACAGATCTGAACTTAGAAATATTGTATGCCTAGGATGAACCCCGTACTTCTTATTCCATTTTTTTGCAAATGTGTATGTTTTTTGATATTTTTGCCGTTGGGTTGCGTTTTAACGGTTCCTGTGGTGAAATTCTTGTTTTTATCCCTAGATAATCTTTTTCACATTCTTCAAGGGGAACTTTTTAATTTGTTTTTTTCTGCTATCGGGTTGCGAATTAACGTTTCCTGAGGTAGAATTTTATTTTTGTCTCTAGGTGAACGTTTTTGCATTCTTCTAGGGGAATCTTTATTTTGACTTTGTCCCTAGACAAATGTGAACGTTTTTGCATTCTTCTAGGGGAATCTTTATTTTGACTTTGTCCCTAGACAAATGCTTGCACATTTTTCTAGGGGGTATTTTTTTCTTTTATCATTTTTTTAAATATTTTTAATTAATTTTGACTTGGGTTATGTATCGATATTTCTCAAGAAGAAATGACTTCCTTTTGATCTGCCTGATCCGGTGTAACGCATTTTGCCTGCTTGGCTCATGGTCTTACGGTCCGAATGCGTCCCATTTTGGCTAGATCTATGTTCGTCCCGGCCAACTTTAGTTTGTGTCGTACGTATTCTCAAGGGAATTTACTGACCTATTTTTGTCCTTAGACAAATATTTGTACATTTTTCATAGGGTGCTTTTAATATTTTTAATTAACTCCGACTTGGGTTACGTATCGACATTTCTCGAGAAAGAAGGGCTTCCCTTCGATCTGTCCGATCAGGTGTAACGCATTTCGCCTGCTTGGCTCGTGGTCATATGGTCTGAATGTGTCCCATTTTGACTGGATCTCCGTTTATCCCGACCAATTTTAGGTTGTGTCGTATCTATTTCCGAGAGAATTAACTGACCTATTTTTGTCCCTAGATGAATGTTTGCACATTTATCCATGTTGGGCACGTCATGGCCTCACGTTGGCACACGTTGGGCACCTCATGTCCTCACTTTGGCAAACATTGGGCACATCATGACATCTCTTTGGCACACGTTGGGCACCTCATGGCCTCACTTTGGCAAATGTCGGGCATGTCATGGCATCACTTTGGCACATATTGGGCACCTTATGGTCTAGCATTGGGCATGGTTTTCCCATCTCAGGGCCTCACGTTGGCACACGTTGGGCACCTCATAGCCTCACTTTGGCACACGTTGGGCACTTCATGACATCTCTTTGGTACACGTTAGGCACCTCATGGCTCTGACTTGGGTTACGTATCGATGTTTCTTGAGAATAAAGGACTTGATTCGATCTGCTCGATCCAGTGTAACACATTGGGTCCTGCGTTTGACGGCTTAGTGGATGATCCGAATGATCCCATATTGGCTAGATCTCTGTTTGTCCCAACCAACTTTAGGTTGTGTCGTATGTATTCCCAAGAGAATTAACTGGCCTATTTTTTTCCTTAGACAAATGTTTATACATTTTTCTAGGGTATTTTTAATATTTTTAATTAACCCCGACTTGGGTTACGTATCAACGTTTCTCGAGAAAAAGGGGCTTCCCTTCGATCCGTACAATCCGGTGTAACACATTGGGTCATGCGTTCGATGGCTTAGTGGACGATCCGAATGGTACCATTTTGGCCGGATCTCTGTTTGTCCCTACCAAGTTTAGGTTGTGTCGTACGTATTTTCGATGAAATTAACTGACCTATTTTTATCCCTAAACAAATATTTGCATATTTGTCTAGGGTGTTTTTAATATTTTTAATTAACTCCGACTTGGGTTACATGTTTTCCGAGAAGGAATGGCTTCCTTCTGATCTGCCCGATCCGGTGTAACGCATTTTGCCTGCTTGGCTTGTGGTCTTACGGTCCGAATGCGTCCCATTTTGGTTGGATCTCTGTTTGTCCCGACCAACTTTAGGTTGTGTCATACATATTCTCGAGGAAATTAACTGATCTATTCTTGTCCCTAGACAAATGTTTGTACATTTCTGACAGAGAGAATATGAACTATATATGCACATATATTTGACAACAAATCTAACAACTTGCAATTGATGATCTGTGGTTTAATCCACTAACTCCACTAGTAGAGTTTGTTACATTGTGATCTGTAATTCGATACACTTGATCCTTAGCTCTGCAATGGTGGTGCTGATTGTGGCTACTGGATATTGAATAGGAGAATATGATATTTGAGACTTGGAGGTTATATGTAACACCCCGTAAGTTTTAAGAATTCAAATTTTATTCTATTATGAATTAAGAATAAGTCTTGCATGTAATCTCTCTTAAGAATCAAGTTGAGACGCAAGACATGTAACCTAAGTATAAGATTCGTTTGTAAACTTAAGTGAATAATTCAAAAAGGCTTAAAAAGAGAACTCAAGTATGTCTTAAATAAGTTCATAAGCTTTGATTTAAGAGATGAACGAAATCCGAAGAACTAGTGAATGGAAGTCGAGTAAAACGAATTTTGGCCCAGTTTTTTTAACATAGGCAAAAAACATAGAAATTAATATGGGTCAAGTAATGGAACACTTATGGAAGCTTGAGATATGACCCAAAATATTATAAGAATATAGAATATGGGGTAAACAAATATAAATGAGTCCAATTAAAGTAAGACCCAAAAGAGAAAAGAATAAAACAAGCCTTATGAGGCCCAATCTTGAGTTGGTCCCAAAAGATGTTTTGTTTTGGAGAATGGACCAAAAAATTAAGTAAACCCAAAATATAAATATAAATAGACCCAATTAATTAATTGAGACCCAATAGTAATTAGTTCTTTAGCCCAAAATAAGAAAGGCCCAAAAACTTGAACTTTGGCCCAAAAATTTTAAGATGGCCCAAAATCTATTTAAATTCTCATGAATAAATAAATAAATAATTATTAAAAAGCTTCTAGAAGAGGGGTGGCCGGCTCCCCCTAAGAGAGGGAGAGTGATGTGATATTTTTTAATAGAAAAAAAAAAGAATAAGAAAGAAAAGATGGAAAAGATTATTTCTTTAAGAAATGGTCTTCTTACCTCATCAAAACTCCTAAGACTTCAATGAATAGTATAAGGCACATGGAGGATGATGAAATAAGAGAAGATGTGATGGGACATAATTAAAATAAAAATACAAAAATAGAAATATTTTGTCAAGTACCATTAATTTAGGAAACTTGTTTCCCATTAAACCAAAAATAAATTATTAAATACAAACATGGTCTTAGAAATCTTGGAACTCAAGATTTGGTTGGGATTCCATGTAACTAGAGAAATCAAGAATGTAATTGGGAGTTGAGTTGTAACTAAATAAATGGTAGTTTGGTCATTTTACCATCAAAATTTGCCTATAAATAGGAGACCTTTTCCAAGCCTTTAGAAGCATTTTTTTTAACATCATTCTCACACCAAGAGGCTCGGAAGAACAAAGAAGAAGAAAAAGAAGAAGAAGAAAGAAAGAAAGAAAGAAAGAAGAAAAAAAAGAAAGAAAACCTAAAGCTAAGTCCTAATTTTTTAGAGTAAGGAAGACCACCAAGTAAGTGATGTTAAAGACCTCTATCTCTTCCTTAAAAATATCTTCTCAAACTCATCTCTCTCTAAGACAAAAGAAGAACAACCATGAAAGAACAAAACATGAAGGAACCCTAACTGAAAGAAATGAGAACTTTCTTGAGTTGTGAAAAAAATGAAAATAAAGGATGAGACCTATGGAGAACTCAAGATAAATAACTAAAATAATATATAAGATGATAATAATAGGATTTGTCCATTTCTTGCATGTGCAAGAAAGAAAGAAGTTGATGGATGTAGGAGAACCTTTGAGAAATTGACAAAACAGTAGACTTAAAACCCTATCAAGGATTTTTTGTGCTAGACAAAGCAGGGCTAACTGAGAATCTATTTCAAAAAGAGTTATATTAGAATGTTATTATCATGTATGGTTTTGTTTTGGACCCAAAAATATGATTTACAATCCCTATGCCATTTTTGAACTTTCTGCGTCGGAATTGCAGAAAAATAAATCACTTTTAGGAATTTTAATGAATTCCAGAAAACTCCCCTAGAGATGATCCATATATGTAAATAAAGGTATAAGGGTTTAGTTGTACCCAAAAATTATAAATCTCATTTTCATTTGTCAGATTTTGAGAAATATGAATTCTCCTAAACAGTGACGTTTTTGGACAGATTATGTCATATGAATTGTTAGTGCCCTTTATGGTCATAGTTAGATCTCGATTACTACATACAAAATGTAGCTACCATCCTAAACTAGTCTCTATAATTGTTCCAGAATTATTTATGAAGTTTTAATAGTTTTAAACGAATTTACCACAAGTGTGACAGAATCTGAAATCTAAAAAAAACAAAGGAAAATGATGTTCCAAGAGGAACTAAGTACCTAAGCCCAAAGATTTGAGTTCTTAACAACTCTAATAAAACATTAACATTTATAAGAGCATTATTATTTTAATAAAATGTCAAGTATCCTTTAAGATCATGGGGTCAAGAAGTGGAATTTTGGAATCCACATGAAAAAGAGGTTTATACATAAGAAAGTGGGATCATTTTAGGATTAATTAAAAGACATGACTTATTCTCATACCTAAATACATATGAGAAAGTAATTTCATCTTTATTCATGGGTAGTCATGAAACCTAAGTCCCGGAGGGATAGCCGTGGACGGTGGAGCGACGCCTCAAGATTAAAGATGTGAACCTCGAGGCGCTCAAATCAGGTGAGAGTGACTAGAAAAATCATAATGACCAGTATATTGTGAAAATGTTTTAAATACATTTATGAGCATGTGTTGTTATCATATTTTAAATTACTCATCATGTTTATGAAAGAGTTTTGTGAAAAATAGTTTTGAGCATGTGTTGCTCGTATTTCTGAAAGATGTCTTCTCTTTAATTATAGAGATTCTGAGCATGAGTTGCTTATGTATGTGAAAATCTATCTTCTATAAAATGTATTATCTTTTCAAAATGTGTCAAGTTATTACGGGTAACCATCCCGAGTTTTTTTTGCCCTGATGGGGGCGTTGCCCAGAAGTCGACATTGATTTGCCTCGATGGGGGCGTAGCCAAAAAAATGGTGTTTATTTAGTCCAGAAGTGGGTGGTTATAGCACTTACCACTAGTAATAAAGAGTGGTCCTCATCTTTGCCACTCTGATTAAGTGAGTCGTGAATGAGGTTGCGGTACCGTCGGAACTCCTGGTCGTGAGGTAGACGACTACTTGGTCACTGAAAGATGTATGTATGTGTGTGTGCTAGTAAGCATATATGATATGCTATTAAGCATCTATGAGTTGGGCTAAAGAGCCGTAAGTTTAGAAAACTGATAATAATTTCTAAAGTGGTTGTTTGGGCCGTAGGGCCAGTATGAAAGCATTTAAAACTACTTTGAGCCGTTGGGTCGGGTATCAAAGTATGAAAGTTATTTTCTAACTTTATTGAATGGGTCGTAGGGCCGGTATAAAAATATTTTACAAATCATTAAAGTTTGGATATAGGGCCATATGTTGAAAAGAAGTAAGAGTATTTATGACTCATTAAAGTTAGGTCGTAGGGACGTATGTAGAAGTAAGAAAGTATTTTTATAAAATCGTATGAGTTGGCTAGTGAGCCGAATGATGAGCATATATTCTTTTACATGAGTTGCAAGAACAAATATTTTGTTTTCTGTACAAAAATCTGGCATGAACAATTATTTTTATTGTATACTTTTTATTATGATGCTAAGACCACCTGTCACACCCCAACTCAGGAGCAGTGACCGGCCATGGATCATGGACCTTGGCCCAATGGATCAAAAAAATCTAATCATTTGTTTAACCAACTATATATTAAACATTAATTAATTATTAATCATTTTCTAGATTTAAAAAGATAAGATCCACAATTTAACCTTGGGTCAACAATCCAAATAATCCAGACAATACTGTCTCTACAATTCATCATAAATGTTTAATTTAATTTAATGCAGAAGCAGGGTAAATGAAATGCAATAAATGATCCTAGAGGTCATTACTTGGATCCCACGCTGCGATCGAGTCCATTCACAAACCTCAATAGTGATTACCTGAAATGTTTGAATACTACATCAGCAATACTGGTGAATGGGACATGCGTATGATAATACAGTTCTAAAATAGGGAATTAAAATAGTTTATACATGAACATATCATGGCATGACAGGTATGATATAAACAAAAGGATAAACATATAACTCATTAATCTTTTTCATTTCATTCATTTTATTTCCTTCTTGCAAATATGTAGATCTTTTCCATTTCGTCAAGTATCCATTGCTACAAGAACAACCTAAGCATATCTAATCTCCATGGTCGAACCATGTACAATCGCTATAGGAACAGCCTGAGCATATCAAATCTCCATGATCGAATCATGTACAATCGCTACAGGAATAGTCTGAGCATATCAAATCTCCATGGTTGAACCATGTACAATCTAGAAACAATTCTATTTACATTATCTTTAAATAGTTATACAATAATTTTTGTAAAGAAAGATAATACAGGTAATATACCCAAGACATAATAATGTCCAATATAATAATACTGGTGTACGATATGATCATAAAATGAAATGGGGGAAACCATCCCACAGGAACATCCTGGGTAATAATAGTAATCAATGCCTTTTTTTTTTAACTCGGGGCTGCCTTGGCCCGTTGGATCCAACATCGAACAGGGGTCACCCGTGGTGGCGCACGGTCTTTTCCCACTAACGATTCCAATTCAGGTCACCGGAACCCCCGGACTGTCCCTTGAATTGTTGAGTCAACTTAGAGTCACCACGGATTCGGACCGAGTCTTTTCCCTAGTTGGCCAGAGTCACCTCCGTAGAGGCATATCCCCTGGACTTTCACATGGTCCCAATATATATCATGATCACACCATAAATAGATAAATAAAAACATTTTATTATTTTTAAACAGTTCTACCATGATTTTATAGAAATGGTTATCATACAATATTTATTAAACACTTTTAAACATATACATCTTATTTTCAAAACCATTTGAGGGGTACAAAATTTTATTGAAAACATGTAATAGGTAAGTCTATTAACAAACAAAATATTTGTACCAATTTATATATAAGAAAAATAGTTTATTTTAAGAGGATTTAGAAGTATATAAATTATTTTGTTAAAAAAGTTAGGGGTACGGAGAATTTGCATAAAAATACATAATATTTTTTATTACACCTTTCATTATGTCTTTCATAACCTATTTCGTAGCACTCTTCATTTGGTCCCATTTATAAACGGGTCACTAAAATATTATATCAATGTAATGGTATAGGGCAACTCGTGAAACATTTATCAATAAGTTCTTACACATTTTTAAAGTATTTAAATTATGGTTCCATACAAGAGAATAACATTTTTAGATATTTAAACCATGAACAATTTACTTTTAATCATTAGGAGCAAACGACATTTTATCACAAATATGTACAAGTAAAATATGCATACCATGATTTTGAAGAAAAATCATATAGTATCATTTAAAGTATTTAAAACATTTACATCTAATTTACAATAAAATTAGATAGTATGAGGATTTTACTGAAAATACGTAGCGTGTAACCATTCACTTCGGGTCCAAGCTAAGCTCTAAAAAAATAGTAGTGAAGTCTACGCCAACCTGAAGATGCAATAATTATATCAAATTTATTAAATAATCTAATAAACGATTTAATCGACCAAACGTACCCTTACCCGTTAATTAAAGTTCTAATCCTTTTGTGGTTTTAAATTGATTTATTACTTAATTTATTTTTATTATTAAATTACAATATTTTTCTGATTATTAAATTAATTACAAATTAATTCTAAATCATTAATCAACCATTACCCAACAAGGCCTTCAATAAACCAACTTCATTCAAATATATTTTTCTAAGATTTCTTAATAACTTAATTAATTATTAGATTATTGCCCAAACAAGCTTTAACAAATGGGTAAAAAAATGTAATATTTTCATTCTATACTTTCTGTATCTTTGTTTTATTTCGTTTCAGACCGAAGAATGGATATCGTAATTGAATGGTGATTCGTTACAGAGGCGGGAATCAACCTTTGGACGTCACAGTTCGGACGCTGAGGCAGCCCGTCCGGATGAAAAATAACAGAGTACGAAGGGCCGATTTCAGTGCATCACCGTCCGGACGCCGGACGATCTCCGTCCGGACGTAAAAGAACAGAGGGTAAGAGAACGGTCTAATACCAACTTTGTTTAACGTTTAATCATAATTTAAACAGAGATTAAATTTATATACGGGACTTGAGATTCATTAATGATTCAAAACGTTATCAGATTCATTGCTGAAGAATCTGAAATTCTTCACCGTAGATTGTTTATTGATAAACGTAAATTTATAGATAAGATTTATAG